>DWNY01001385.1:0-12774 GCA_018250635.1 Telegonus apastus
ATAAAATTTTGATAATGATGATTGATTACAAAATACGTTAAACGTACGAAATGTACACCGCTTTACTATTTTCGGAAGCTGGACCATTCTAAATTAATGTTCTTGATATATCCATATTCTGACGCTACGTTCGTATTTCAATATAAGGATTGTTGAGAATCAAGAAGAATTTATTAGAGTTTTAATAGTTAAAATACTGAGTTTATACTACATCTCACTTATAGTCCAATTTTCGTAAAGTAAATTAATATAAGGTTTTTCCTAACATTATTTAGGATTAAATTTCTGTTAGATTATTTTTGCTTATCTAGATGTTAATAAGTGAAGCGAAAATTTGCGATACCATTTTCCGAATATTGCGTTCACAGAGGAGTGTGACACTAGACATACGTTAGAGTCAATAAAGAGAAGTAGCGAGAGGTAATATTTGTGTACAATAACTGTTACGGATATATATCAAATTAAACAATACAAAACCTTCATTGCTTACATTACCGACAATGTTAGACACATAATAGGCACAACTATGTCAGATGTCTATGTAAAAAAATGCGTTTTTTCTTTTTAATTCAGCGTAAAAAATTATACCTTATTGTCCCTATAATATGAGTTTTTAATACACATACAAAAAACAAAAGTTTTTGTTAATGTATAATTGTTGTATTTTTTTTTTATTATGTTCCAATTTCGACCACTGTGGCGGGTTCACAAGTAACATTAATGTTCACGTCTGGTATCATTTGCAAGGATAAATCCAGAATAAATATGTACATAATATTTTTCAGCTTAGTTTTAATTTAGATATGTCTTTGTATCCAATTGTTTTAAGATGACCTATTTAGACTTCTTGTAGTCTAACGGTCATTGGTTGCGTGTACCTACATAAAAGAAATAAGTTACATATGAACAAGCTTTGTTCTCCCTTATAGCTCGGATATTTGCGAAGTTTATCTTAAGATTATTGGAAATGACCTACTTTGTTATTGTTTCACTCAACAATACACTTTCACGCGAAATTAATGATTATACCTCAACGTTAGGCTTCATTGTTGTTAGTTATTATTATCGACGTCTAATAACAATAAATTAATTTCCTATGTTACCCGCAAGATAGTACTTCTGTAACTATTGTTGTACTTTAGGAAATTACTTTGTCACTATTTTATCTACTATCCTCAGTGTAAACAATTATGTCTCACTTATCGCCGCGTCGAGTCGAGTTTTTGTCGTCATTTGAGTTATGACGTCGACGACAGTTATCGCGACGATAAATCACAGCCTCCAGCAGACAGCTTCAGCCGAGAGCCAAATATTATCGGTAACGACCTTCTGCAAAACCTTCGCGAGAATGTTTTTCAGGACAAGACAAAGACGTGGAGTTCTATAGATATTTGCATCGTAGTCCATGTAAAATGAGTTTTTGTAATAGGTAATTACAAAAAATATTTTATAGGTTTTGAATGTAATTGTAATAAAAAATTGTGGAAGTCTGATTCTACCAACCATATTTGGCCAGCTTAATGTAGGTTTCGTGTTACTGACATTAAATAAATAAAGAAAATAATGAATATTTTGATTTAAGTAAAGAGTAGACAATAATGATATAAATAATATTTTTTAATTTCTTTATCTGCGCCTCTGTGTATCAGCATAATTTAAACGGTCGATCGGTCTGGAAAGTATCCCTTTAGTTGTTAGGAAATACATATATATTCTAGCAGATATTACTGTACGTTTTATTTTAAGCAATGCTCATTATTAAAACAGATAACAATATTAACAAGGTAGAATGGACAACACAATTGATTTTAACAACTTTAAGTAAATTCATTTATTGTAAAGTGTTACATAACTGACGTCAGACAAAGCAGGTAATCCAATTTGGCACAAGGAGATACATCTGTACTGTAGTACCTATCTTAAGTTTTCAGATCGAGTGGCAAGGCTATCCGATACAATTCTTGGCAGCAAAAGACAAGACTTTTCACCTAATTCGATAAGTTATTTCGATTCTCCATTCCCGTTTGCAGATATCAATCGCCTTATTTCATTGTGAATAAGATAGTGTTTGGCCTATATTCAAACGTTCGATCTGTGTATGAGGTAACGATGAAAGCGTTTGTAAACCGTTCATCTTTCCACTATGATAAAATCATGCAGACACCACAGTAGTTACTTCCTCTATGCATAGTTTTAGCTTAACCCATGAATATATTATTCGAGCGACTACGTACATCTCCATAAAAAACGAAAGTATTTTTAACTGAAAAATGTTTTTCTTTACGCTTGATATCTTTTGTGCTATCAGACAACATACAAGAATGCACGAATTAAAAGCTTTCCTAACAAAGAATAGAAAACACCTTTTGTGCGACTGTCAACATACACAGAAAGTACGGATTAAAAGTTTTCTAGCAAGGCATAGGATGGAGCTAGGTTCTTTGGGCCTATTGTTGTAAGACGGATGGCAAATTAAAACCTTCGGCGGCGTGACGGGTCCCGGATCGTGATCGAGTATGAAAAAGTGCGCGCCAGATTACAATCCGATCTCAGGAGCGGGCCATCCATCAATGTTTCGATACGAGATTAGCGGTGAACATATTGCACAAATAAGTGTGATGTATCCATATTTCTAATTCTAATGTGTAATGAGATTGTGTTTTACATTTGCATAACCTTCGTACGTATTCGTTTGCCCATTCGAAACAACACAATTAAGAGTCACGTCTAAATGACGAATATATTTATCCGTTTATATTTAACTTTACAGTAACAGCATAATTAATCCCCCGTTGCTCCTGGTATTTAAGCACACAAATATCATTCCCCACCGCGGTCCTGCAAAGGGCAAATTAAATCATATACCGGGCGTCTCAATTATTTGAAAAGCGCGGCACATCCACAGACGCAAAAAGAATGGTGGCGCTGGTCCTTTGAAAAGCCCATCGGGGGCGCTCTCAAAGCTGTCACTCCCAGAAGTACACTCCACTAGAAGCATAAACATCGAGATGCGCGTTAACGGTTTGGTAGTTATACAACGATGCTCGGATGCGATAAACTGAAAATCGGACCTCAGTAAAGTTGCAATGTACATATCTCGTAGCTGTGTAGCGACGTTGTCGCTGCGTAGTTGAGAACAGGCGCCGTGGTGGCTGGCGCGGCGCGCCTGCGTACAAAATCTCACCCTATTGGTCTATGGTGACGTCATCGGGGTGAACCCGTAGGTCTGAGTGTCACTAACAGTCACCCCGCAGCGGCCGTAAGGTTATCTCGTGACTGCCGTGTCGTCACGAAAACAAACGTTCTAGTTGCTGTTCTTGTTAGAGACCATTAGTGATAAACATTCTAGAGTATTGTGTGATAACGCTGAGTGCATGGTTGGTGCTAGTACGTACTATTGGTATCCAGGCACCACTGCGGCTATCAGGTAAGGTTACGTATGTTGTTTACTGTTGTGTTCGCGTCAATGTACGGAATGATGACTTGTACCCGGCTGCTACAGGCTGTTCCGTGTTTTCTAGTATTTTGAAAATGTTTTCCTCTTTTTACTCTGACACAAAGTTGCATTCGGATAAATTTTAAAATGCTCCATATTTTGCGTCATATCATTAGTAAGTTTTTGGGTAAGATTTTTCGTCGTGTTTATTAAAAATGTATACGTGCAAAATAAACCAGCTGAATAATCCTTAGCAACGTCGTGTCATGTTATTTTTGTACTAACATTGTAATCATATTAGGACCCTTTCGTTGCGATGTTTATTTAGTGCCGATGTTTGACTACTTCCCGCTATCTCGGCCTTCGAGACTTTCCTTTCGTGAGAAAATCTGAATGTAGGCACTTTCGTTTGTACCTATAAGAAAATCATGACTTAACATTTATTGGTAACATGTAATGTTAAGTAAGGAAAATGTATTGTCAATTGAGCGAACTAAGCAAAATTTCAACAATGTATAAAAAGTAACATTTGTTAATTCTAGGCGCTTTATTTAATTTAAATAAATCCACATACATAATTAAAAATAAATCCATTTTTTTTAAACAAGCAACAATTTAAAAGAGTGTGCTTACTACATTTTTGTTAACTAAGCTTGCCAGCGGAACACTGCACCTGATGTTAAACTGAAACTGCAGTAATTGAACGTCCGCATCCAATTATAATGAAACAATGTAATTCAAGGTATCACTAGAATACAGATTGGTGACGTATAGGTGTATGTTATTGATAAATTTGCGAGATTGAAGGATAGTTAATCATTCCAGTATGGATTTGAAATTATTATTTACTGTTTTGTGAGGTGTTTACCATATCACATAGTTTGGGTATAACACTTTGCACTTTGCCCGAAGCAGTGATAGCCTACTGGTTGCAACTCAGCCTCTCAATCGGAGGATCCGAGGTTTATATCCCAGGGACGCATCTCTGACTTATGCGTATTAAAATTAATTACCACTTGCTTAAACGGTGAAGGAAAAAGGTGGGTGATGTCTATTAATTCGCACTTGGCCAGCGCAGTGGACCATGGCCTACACCTCTCACTTGAAAGGGGTACTAGACCCGTGCCCAGCAGTGGGACAATAATGGGTTGACGAGGACTTTGTTCAAGTGGCAGAGTTGTACATGTTCCTGAAATATGATATTCTGAGAGGAGATTTTTAACAAGAGATAGGACAATAATGTGTTGGTGATTATTTTGTTAATTTCCGCATAAACTTGAATTTAAGTCATTTTTTTGCGAAATCAGCAAACATGTTTTCAGTTCACGGATGTTAAGAGGTTACTGCATCCCATTGACATCTATAACCGACCTTAAATAGTACTGCAGTCTCATACAAATATGGTTTGCTCCCCTGACAGCTATTCTTACTCAATAAAAGTGTTGCCTTTTAGGAATAAAGTACAAATTGTATAGTGGATACTAGTTTCAGTATGTAAAGTACATACCTATAATGTAAATTAACGTAACAATACATATACTTACATTACTTAATCAGTAAAGTTATGCAAAGTTAATCCTCCCAACTTAGCATAACATTACTATTACAAACTAAAGTTCTCAATTTGAATCAATATTGTGATCACGTTTTAGATACCCTAGCAACACGTAACACGATACGTGTACGATTAATGTTCTTAGCGGTCCCGAACCCATTTCGAAACTAACTAACCATTACCAGTTGTCACCCGGAATTTGAATATTCAAAAGAACAAAACGTGCAATGAAAACGTTGCGGCACCTAAGTGTTGGGAAACGGATAGGTAAGTCATTTGAATAAGCTAAGCGCTTCGAGGGGATGATGTGCGCAACTTAATTCGTCTGTCCATATAAATGCCAATTTGGTAATCTACGCTTACGTTGTGTGAAATTCATATAGTCGGGAAGATACTACTAATACTACTAATACTCACGTCTATTTTTGTTTTATAACAACGGAGTTGAAAGCTGCTGTATTCTATTTTAAAGAGTGCGGTAAGGAGGAGAGTTCTATATGAGGTATTCAAACTCCTCAGGTGCTCAGAAGTCGCTTTTTTTATAGCGGACCTTAATGGTTACAGTAAAGGGGGTATGAACAGCATCTACTTATCACTGACACTGAAAAGAAACGATGAAAGAGAATTTACTTGAACGAATGTACTGAACGTTATTCTCTCAGAATCAGGTGGATATAGGCGTTGTGTTTTGTAAAGCTAAACTATTCCTGTGCTAATTAGAAACTACGAAAGTAGCTTGAAGTTTACGAGATACGAAAACGTAGAGTATGTTCTCTATTTCTGCTTAGACTTCGTCCATTATGCAGCGTATTTCAGTACTGTTGTGTTTGTTACACCAAAATGCAGTTGGATAATATTTTTATATCTGAGTTTGTGTATAGTACCTAATTCAAATGTGTAAAAGTATAATATACTTCAGTGTTAAAATTGTCTTTGCTATTTTATAACATAGCCTGACTTTATATAATTTTCTGCACAAGGATCTGCCTATTTAAGGCAACGTTAAGTTACTTAGTTTATAAAAAGGCTAGTCGATAAAAATAGCAACAGCTTCGTAAGTTGCAAAAGAATACTTTGAAATACTTCAAATTATATTATTACGCTTCTGACTTTTCTTACGCTTATGCAGCCGATAATTTTCCATGTTAAGTATGCTAAGAACATAATAAATAATTCTGTACAATAGTTGGGTACGATGGTTATTATGTGAGTATGATTTTAGACAAAATACTTAACTTTGGACGTTTCAGATATATGCGTATATGCGTACATATTTCAAGTACCTTAGCACATAAGTGTTTAAGTACCTAATAGAAATTGTGAAACAATTGTTGACTGTCTTCATAAAATGGTTACTATACCTACCTGACAGCCAGATGGCCCCGGATTCTGATCAGGCAGATAGATATTGAAATTCTATTCGAAGCTTGGGTATTTGCTCAACTTTATGTGATTTCTAGTGTCGGGCTATGAGTGCAGAAAGCGTCATTTTACAGAGTCATTAAGAATGAAAAATAAAAATATTTTTCATTCCTTTGCTCCATATAATTACATGTTTCAAACGGATATTAAAATCAACAAATGCCTCAAAGGAAACATGAAACGAAGCACAATTTGAGATAAAAAGTTGAACTAGATCTGTCATCAAAGAAAATGACGCTCGACAGAGTGAGCGATCTGATTAATCTCGGACTATTTCAGTTCTGTAAGTTTTTTACTCTTATACAAGGCATTGGACGAGTAAATTACTTTTCTTCTTCAATATCTGGAATTCCACAGTAACAGTGTTGATTGGAATTCGTTGGTTGGTTGAAGGACCTTTGACCTACATATATAAATTATTTGAATTTATTGATTTGCTCTCAAGCCAGGCTTACTCCTAATATTAAAAATTATGTGTTATTACTGCCACGGAAACACTGAAAATGAGTAGGTAGGTCATTAAACTAATTTTTCTCATCGGAGATCAAAAGTAGGACCGTATGCCATTTTGGTTTAAATATTTCGCCGCAACCGATTCTATGTACCACTGCTGAGCACGGGTCTTTTCCCACCACCGGGGGAGTCTTAGAGCATACTACATCACGCTACTCCAAGGCTTGTCAGTGAAGGGTTAGTGCTCATCCCGTGCCGTATGTTTCATCAAATATCATACCGCCCATAACGTCTCCGACGAGCTTGCTATCCAATAATAATGACCGGGATCGCCGGCTAAACGTACCATTTGAAGCATTGAAGCCGTCATATAATTTACTACTAATGGTCACCCATCCATCACAACTGCTCCCGATGTTGGTTAACTTTGTAGATCAGTTGAGTTAAAGGTACGTAAGCTATGGGGCTACGCGCGCTTCCTATTAATACTTTACTTAAATATTTAGTTGTATTAAAAAGTCTGACTTCCGACATAATCACTGAAACTGCTGAAACCATTTCGTGCGACTCTCTCGTGAAGAAAATGAAGGGTAAAGAAAGTCGGTTTAAAGTGCCGTAGAAAACAAAATACTAGGCTACTTGAGTAAAGTAAAAAAAAATGTAAACGGGTACACTCAACACAGTAAACGGGTCGATGCTCGTAAGTAGTACTCCTACAATAGAAATAAGCTCTAACAAGAGTATTTTCTAGTTAGGCCCTGTGGCGAACCGTGATACTCAGTAATGACGAGGAAAATATTGTATACTTGGATATATAGGCATAGGTACACATGCACAGTCTATTTCAGAGTGCGACGTTGGCGAAACAGAATTGCTTAATTAGGGGCACAACACTAGTGAAGGTTAGCTGTAGAAACCTTGACCTATCTCAACTTTCTTTTCACCTTGTAGGCGAAATTAAATAAATGGCATCCATTTTTGTTACTGTTGATATATCACAAATGTCTATTACCAGAAAGTGACGGATTTGTAGGTATACTATGCTGTCCGAGGTGATTCTATAATCATGTGCATTATATAAACCCCACAAATATGCTGACCATCGGATCTGTCGTCTATAGACATCTGTAATCAATCGATAAATGAGATAAAAATCAGGTAAGGGTGACATACTTATCCGAGGCTATACAACGTAGTCCTTAGGGGTAGTATCGCATTTTATCATGAATCCCCAAGAAAGACTGTGATCTTTTTTGAGGTTAGTGTTACGATAGTTTGTACAACGATTACTTTCTGTCAGGTATCTTGCTTGCCTTGTCTGAAAATAATCTGACAAAAATCGTGAACATTCAAATTTAATATTAACTCGCCTTAGATCTTAAATACATTATTTATTTGTATTTTTTCTAAAATAAAATGTTCTACCTCTATTGAAAACGTGCGTAAGAGAACATATACCTCAGAACGAAATAGCTAAAGAAAACATAATTTTCCATATCGATCGAACCCATTAACGGGTGCTTACAGAAAATCTCTAGGATACAAAAATATTGACGTAATATATCAACTCGCCGAAGATACAAAGGCAATTACCGAAATGACCACATGTGCGCCGTTGGCCGCCAATAATTGCGACTAATCACCGAAACAAAGAGACCAAGGAACCGAAATAAAAGGCTTTAGTCTGTCTACCACTAATTCGCCCGAGACGCAAAGATCCGGAGCAAATTGAAGCCAGCAACACTCACGTATGATGTACCTACTTTACAGGAAAGTATCTGGCGAAAGGAATTCTGGAAACTATCTACTGCTTACTATAGCTGTTAATTAATTACGTAGGCGAGGTATCTGCTATTAATGACGCGATGGTTTCATTGATTAATTGACGAGAAATGTTATACCTACCGATAGGTAGATATACCTATTCTAAGAATTTTCTTTTAAATATGCATAATTATGCTATTAGCAAAATACATATAATTAAGTAAACATTGTAATTAGTTGGTTGCTTCTCTACAAAATTATCTACAATAATAATATATTCCGATAGATACTTCACTTCAGAACTATAACAATGCAAAAATTGAAAATATTATTAGTTATTTTTAGTGTAATAATCTTTCAGGAACTTTTTAAAATAATTTTACGTAGACTGACGTATTATCTAAGTATCCACCATTTTAGGCAGACGAGTACTTGATTTTATAAATGTGAAATCCCTCGGGAGAAACGCTTTCCGTAAATGCTATTCCTGGGGACTTTTTAAAACATTTTCTTTTTCAGAACGTAAACCCGGGATTATTAACCATACTTTAGGGTCTAATCACACGGGGGACTAAAGGTGTGAAGAGACGATTTCGTAAGCACTTTACGCTTTGATGACGTATGATTTACTCAGAGTTACTCCCCAGCTACTTAAAGCGATAATCGGCACGTCAATTAATGAAACTAGTCTTTAGGACTCTTTGTCTTTGTTCGTTTGAATGCATTGTTGTCTAAGTGCTGAAATGACTTATAAGTGCCTAGTCTAAAAATGTTAAGATCCCGTTCTCGAGGTAAGCGCGTTTTAGCGCTACTCGGAGTAATTTTGAAGCCTAAGATTATAATTACGTGTTTCTATAAACACCAACTACGGTACATTTTAAAAGTATTTTTCTTACTATTATATAAATACGAAGTTTGGTGGTATAATACGATAGCTAGCTGTACAATTCTAATGATTTTTATCATCAGTTTTACTGTAATAATGAAGTGAGAGGAAAAGTTCATACGGGACTTTTGCTTTTTGTACCTAACAAATATGTCCACATAAACGGAAATATAATCATAATTTGATGCGTCAAAGGGAAAAGTATATTAAAAGGCGATTATATTGAAATCCCCGTAGTAATCGCGTAAAAGAATTTAATCCGTAGATTGGCTACATGAAGGATCGTTTAGCGATCGGTCGATCACACGATAATCGCCCTTAATTTGATTGGCACGAGCAGCTGCCGACGTGCACACTCTATCGACTTACAATTTAAGGGCGAAGGAAGTGGACTGCGTAATAAACTGACGCCTTAAGATATAAAACTACAAAGTATCCAAGTATCTGCTGACGATACTGTAATGAATTGATGTGGTGTTGCTGTACGTGTAAACGCAGTATTTTACATTTATTATGAGAAGTATGTTTTTATATTCTCGTGGGGAAACTTTCAAGAGGTATCCGTCGCTGCAGGAGCTACGAAAGAAGGCTCCGGAATCACCATAGGAAAATACCAGAGTTCATTGAGCCTTTGGAATATAATTTTGTAGATTATCTACCAACGTATTGGTAGTATAAATAACTTTTTATATTCAATGTATGCCTTTTGCCTCGGAACAGTGAAATTGTGGTTAGATGCGGACTAAAACTTGGTAAATTTTACGTTTAATGGCGCTGCCAAAACGAACATTTCCTGATCTAAAAACAATAAATCTTTTACAGGGTTGTTTTGCCAATAATTTATTTTTTAGAAATCAACCCTGTAAATGGGGGATGAAAGTTTGAAAGTTGATTTGTACGTTTTACTCATCATTGTCAGATTTTGCTCACTACACGAATGGAGTCGCGGGTAAAAGCTAGTACATTATAAACGGTCTCAATTAATTATCAGATGCTACGAAATAATCATCATTGATCACATTACAGCTTCCCCTTTGCGGGTACATGAGAAGCCACTTCCCTCCCAACGCTGTCTGGTGCTATTAATCTACGATTGAATGACTTTTGTTGGCATTTCAGGGTTTTAACACGAGTACGATAGTAAAATAGGATGGAGGTGTGTACAGATTTTAGATAAAATAATGTTAGGAATTTTAATAAATTTATTTTGCATATAAACGTTTGTCATTTAAGTAAACCACACCAGAATACGGCTACACTAGAATTCGATTACTTCTATTACAGCTAAATTACACTATTTGGACATATTCTTGTACGAGATCTTATTGCGTTTTGCAAAGATATGGCCATATTATTACAGGTCTTCATAAAAGTTATTTTGTGGGATATTTATGGAACAACGTGGCTCTACATTTTAAGGATTATCCAAGTGTTCGTTTTCTAGTATTATATTTGTAGTAGTATTATAACTGCGATTTTTAATACAAATTATTTATGTATTAAAAATATTTTAGTTTTTTAATACATAAAGATTTTTAATACAAAAGAATGTGAGAGCAATTAATTAGTGCCGTTCACTGTTGACTAGCGATAGAGTTCTTATCCACATTATTTTACGTGTAATAAAAATGATAAAGCCTGCATTTATAGTTTTGTTTATCTTTACTTTTCATCTTTTATTCATATATTTCATAATTACTTTAAACCAGCAATTCTTATATATTTTTATGTAGTTGTTTTCTCCAAAATCTGGCGATTTTTACAATTTTACGTAGTTTTTACTGTGAAAAATTATCTGGGTAAGTGTCATCTCCGTGATAATTCGTTTTTACACGAAAAAATGTCCTTATATTTTATTGAATGTGATCTGTTACAATAGTAAGAGTAAAGTATAAAGTATTCGTATTTAAAGATTTTAAAGCAACCGGACTACAGATAGTAATTTTTTTTAAGTACAAAAGTATAGTACAAAAGCCGTAATGAAATTATAATATCTGTATGGATAATAAGATGGCATAGACCGAAACATTAACAAATCTTTAATAATTGTAACAGGAACTGTCATTGTGATTGTGATTGAAAATTTGGCTTTTATGTAAATAATGATGATCGCATATTTTCTGTGAAGCAATTCAATTTATGTTAAAATGAATGATCAGGTTTAGGATTATGTTACAATATACGGGCTTAATAAAGTAATAAATTCTAAATATTTTAACCGCATTTATTTAAAAATAAATATGACTTTATAAGCATATCGTTTTTATCTGTTTGTTAACATTATTCATTTAATTGCACATATGTAGCAAAACAAATCTGTTCACCTCTGTCTTGGCCGCAATTTTTTAAAATAGGTTGTTTTCCTGTATTAGATTCTCATTTTTAAAATTATCAAATGTAGCTCTTACAAAATACTGAAATATCCTTACTGTGTAATATTGTCTCTTAACAACGATTAAAACATTTAATCCCATGGACACTGTGAAATATGCAGGTTATAATGACATTAAACAGAAAGGCATTTTTTAAATCTAAAAAAACCTGTAAACAGAGTGGGGTGAGGATTACAATTAATCATTTAACTTAATGAAAAGAGTGTATATATCAATCTTTTCTCAAGCTGTGAGGGGCCGAGAAATTAAGACTGAAAAATAGCGGCTCCATTATGAACATTGTTATTTGTTTATAAAAAATGAGTACGCTTTGTAGCAAATTCCCTGATAATAAACTTAGCGTTAAGTGAACAAACAGGCGGACATTTCTGTTATAACTTTGTATTTAATTTCCCGTAATAAGTTAACCGGTATAAATCATGGCTGGTTCTTGGAATATAATATAGAGTTTTGGTTATTTTACACCCACAAAAAATAGTATTTTTAACACAAAAAATTATGAAATGAACATGTTAAAATTTTTAATAAATTAGTTAGCCGGCATATGGTAAAGATTTCGTGGTGAAAATAATTAAAAATATTTTATGTACACATTTATTGAAATGAATGTTGTTATTAATTCCATTCAAATTAATTTGAATTCAAAAATCTTACGACATTTTTAAGACTTTACGGGCTATACAATAACGAGAAAATTTTGAGTTTCGACGTTTAGAATTTATGGAAGCTGACATACATACCTATTTATTTTAAAACCTTCTATCCTATTTTTTATATTTTATATATAGATATAATGTAGTTTTAGAATAATTATATATGTAAATATAGTGGGCTTATATATACACCAAAAATACATTATAAAATT
>DWNY01001386.1:0-12773 GCA_018250635.1 Telegonus apastus
AAAAAATGTCAGAAATCAGATATACCTAATAATTATGTGGTCGGATCTCGTACTTTTTACATTTAACAAGCAAGATTAGATGTTTCGAAAAGTACACAAACACAGCGTTAATATGAAAATTTTGTTGTTGACATAATTGTTAATGTAAACTAAGTAAAGTTCTGTTCGTCTGAACTTACGTTTAATGTAACGTTGACATTGTCGATGTAGGGCATATATTTACTGAGTATATTGAAAATATAATTCATTCACTGAAGTAAATTTATAAAAGTATTTAATGACAAAAAGTCAAATTTATTCACTATCTATTTTATTTGTATAATGTCTACTCATATTTCACCTATTATCACATATTTTACCTTCTTCAAATAGACTTAACAGGTTTCTATTAATGAATGAGTGAGTACTTCAAATATCATTGCATAAAATAGTTATAGAAATCTATGTGTATATTATTTTGTGAATATCCGTGAGTGGTAAGGATCTTTATTATTTTAAACGTTTATTTTGCCCCGAAATAGACGTCTCTTTTACCATATAGGAAAGAAGCATCCTAGACTTCCTATACTAAAGGTAGAACCCTTAGTGGTTCGACTCCAGCGGCACCACCGCCACACTTATTTCTGCCTTGTATTTGTAACAGCAGTGTTATGAGCTGCTGTGTTCTGGTTAGTGGCCACTTACCATCAGGTAGTTTGCATGATAGTTTGCTACTTCCATAACATAAAAAATAGACCGGAATACGTTCTGTACAGACTTTGTATAAATTCTCTGTCAAACACACGCATATAAAACCAAATATACAACACACACTTTTATAATAAAACACATTTTTATAGGAAATAAAACCCATGTATAAGATTTTACTTGCATAAATTGCTATTTTCCCAAATGTGATGAAATAATACGTAAATATCTCACAGCGGGAATAAAATTTCGACACAAAGATAGAAAAAGAGCGAAATGCTCCTTTGTTCCGTGAAATATACACATGTAAAATAGTACCTCTGCACCGTTGGAAAGGAATTTTAAATTTCACTAAAACAATAAGTCGCACCTTTGCAATATCGCTATCCTATTTACAGCTTACGAACAAAACATTTTACGCGCGACATTTTATTACGTTCCACTAGAAAATGCTTTGTATCTAGGTTGACGCGGAGCAAAGAGAAACATTATCTAAATATTTGCACTGTAGACACATATTACGACTTTACAACAGAACAGAACAATGTCGGTTGCAAAAAAACAGTAATGTACTGCATCTTGCTGGATATTTACCAAAACTTCAAACATTACAGGGGTGAGTAGTGAGGGGGATGGTGTGAAGAGTACACTAGTATGGAGTGCAATACCCGGCTCCAGGTAATCGCATCAAGGGATCTCGACTGCTCTCACGAAGTTCCTACTTGGAAGTGTGTTGAAATTTGCAATCTGAAGGGACTTATTTAATAAGTCCATTACGATAAACAAAAACATAAAACAAGAAACTTTTAGTAAAACACTTCATTCTCCATGAAATTACTCCGTTCTCTATGTGTAAAGAACAAAATATATGTGCATCCGGGACCACCCGTTATGTAAGTTTATTTATCTTTATTGGAAAATAGAAATAATGAGATGAATATTTCAAAATAATATTAGGTTACGGCACGATATAGCAAATTAATTACAATAAATTTTCTACGCGTTCAATATTTACTTTCATTTAGACATCGAACGTGGAGTGGCACATAAAATCTTATTTTTTTCTTCACTATATTTTAACAGGTTACAATACGGTATAGCAAAAATAATACTATTATCTACTACTATAACTGAATTTCATATGAAACAGTTAATTCATAAAAGTTTTTTCATTATCATTTAGGATGAAATCAACCATTACACAACATAATTACAAGCGCTCAGAGTAGGGGCAGGTGTCGCCGCGCGTGAAATTGCGGCCCGGCGACCCGCCGACCCGGCACACCTGAGGCGCCGACCTTTAAACTTATATGCCGTGTCCACTCATTTAATACATGTCAAAATTGTATTTAGCAACATATACAACATATATTTTTTTTAATTGAACGAGAATACAAGCTGAATCTGAAGTGTGTATCTCTTATAATTATTTTTAAACTTGAACACAGTACACTGCTGTTATAAGGCAGAAAGATTAGTAGAAGCGATGCTAACGTCAATAAAATTGAGCTAAAAATTAATACTTACTACGTTTATGGTTAAGGAGTTCTAGGTAAGCTTGCGAAGTTTTTATACTTATTATTTGTAGCATGAATGTTGTGAATTCATATTTTTTGAACCAATTGGCCCTAACGCAGTTACGTGACATAGTTATCCCTATGCGCGCTATAGCGCTATCGAGGATAGTCAGTCGTCAATTATGTTATTTTCTATACCTTAAATATAGGAGAACTAAATTGAGTTTATGAAAACAATTGTTAGTGGTAAAATAATTTCTACTTGAATCACTGAGATAGCAAAGCAATTGAATATACCAGTACTATTGTTGTAATGTAGGCTTCAGAATACAACAATAGAGCGATAGGCGGCCAATTAACTCGAAACAATATAGCCCTAGACGGCTCGCGCTGATTGTGTAACGATAGCAATAACAGTGCTAAGTATTGAGAACATTGAACCGGAATGGCTTAAGTTGCAATTTACCCGCTTCTAAAGAAATTTCTTATTGAAAATATTATAGGTACAATAAAACGTTCAAAAACTAAGACCCTAGAACTTAAAGCGCTCTAAAAAGTACATAACAATAAAGTATACCTTAAAGTTCCGAGGAGTCGCAGTCGCACTCTAATGCGAGCTTCTATGGCTCTTCTGTTATTATTGGATGATTTTAACATTAAATTGAAGGGCTAATTCTTGAAAACATTAGACATGAGTAGGCTCTTAATCGGTAATGGTACAGATTAAGAATGGATGACCTTATCTATATCTATCCGAATTGTAACATTGTGCTCGTTTTGCACGCCTTCTTTGTTGCCGCGAGATACCTATATCTAGTTGTGGGACATACGTAAAATAGGTCCTAAAACTTATCTTTAATTTGTAACATAATATATTGGATTGTATAACGTAGAGAATGCGAATACTCCGGTTTATTAGCTGCAAACACAATGAGCGGTGATTGCGCGAGCGTAATTAACTCTAAACAATATTCCGCGGAGTGCTCGCAGTGATTGTGACGAGTAGTGACGAGGCCCGCGGCACTCCGCGTGATGAGATCCGAGGAGGGATGCTGGGAAGAAAGTAAGCATTATTAAGAAAGGGTGGTTTGTACAGATTGTTTTGATTACTCTGAGGTTTGAAGAGCGCGAATAAAAGTATACCACTCCTGTTGGGTGATTGTTTAAGTTACGAATTACTGGCCGTGGACATACTCACTTGCTTCAGTATTTTATTAAGAGAAATCCAAACTTAATTCATATAGGTGCATCACAACTATAGTATTATATTTATCAAATTGAAATAAAACTGAAATAAGTATTCAGAATAGATTATTTACAGAATTCTTTTAGATATTAAGTAAAATATCAACATCCTTCATTTAAGCATTTGTTAAATTAAGTTATGATTTGATTGTCAAAACTAAATGGATATATAACTTTTCAGCGAGAGTCGTATCAGTGATACATTAAATAAATGTCATTGCATTAAAATATTATGTATTTCACTTCGAAAGAGCATTAAAAGAGGTCAGAGCTTCAGCGGCGGGTCGCTGAACTAACGCCAGTTATTAAGAAAGCTTTCATTTCATTTTAAACCCAATTCATTTTGTATGGAAAGATGAATAATTATAATTTAAAAGTTTTATTACATTTTTGCTTGAACTAAACTAAAAATAAAACATTGTACTTAAATGTTTAAAACATTGCAAACATTTTAATTTTAGTATGAAAAATGAACTCGACCCGAATTGTGTTCAATATTTGTTGAGAATAATAATCGCATTAAATTACTTGTACAGTTTAAAACATTTAACGAGTACGATATTTTTTTGTGAAATTAATAATCAAGTTCCATCTACAATAGTCATTTAACTACGATACTCAAATGAGGATTTCTGGGGAAACCTATGGCGGATGTTTTGTTACTACCCGTAACATTCATACAGCTCATGGATTGTCGTTCAATATTACTTGGCAATAACATAAAATCCTTAATAGAATGTTAATTATGAATTTAAAAGCCTCGGTACTGAAATTTTCATTAATTTTTCTATTTTCCACTCTACTTTCCACGATTCTTGAGCGAAAACGTTTTAAAGTTAAATTTGTAACTTCTATCGTCGGAAGGAGCTCGGAGATTACCGCAGAGCGACGCCGATCATAAATCTATCGTAGAAGGTAATATTTCGGCGTCCGGCGTCCAGTCCGGTTTCCGAGGCGATTGGTATAAAGACGCGTTCACAAGGATCATTCCCTACAAAAACAAGTAAACACGTGGAACTGATAGGGATGGTGGTTGTGATCTAACTAATGTTTTTATAGTTATAATATTATAAACATAAAAGACCGTGTTGTCTATAGACGGAGTACTGTCACTGAAGTGTTACTATTATTTAAGACGTGATTTATGTCAAAATTTATTGTAGAAGCGAATTTATATGATATGCATATTATATATGAAATCTTCTAAGTAATAACGTAAACTACGCATATAATTCAAATATCACACGTTTAATCGGACATTATTAAAGTGTACAGATGACTCTTTTGCGTGATTTTAGGTTAAAAGTGTGATTGATAATGTCTTTCACATCAAAGAATTGAAGCTCGATAGCACTGGGGTTTCTAACTCAGTCTCTATTTATCTCCGCTCAATAGGACCACAAGAGTTGTCCAGTCGCCGCCAGCAGAACCTTGCGGTGTTATGAGCGCGGCTCTACGCCCCACACGCGACGTTGCCCGCACGCCCTATCCGTTTTCACGCTCCGGTGCGCGCTGGACGCGCCACTCAAACGTGAAATAGCCATCGCGAACCATCCCATTCTCGACCATACATCAAACGCATAAGATTCATTTTTCGTCCGCCAGCCCTAGTTAGATTTTTGTGGACATTTCCTGTATACGAAATTACGTAAGAAGCGGAGTGAAGATGATACACGATAAAGCTAAGGATTTCACTAGTAAAACCATAAATACTTTTTATTTTGGGATGCGTATTATATGATGGGACTGATAAGAAATATAAGACCCGAAGATATCAAAGTTAAACTTATGCTAAGTTATTGTAAATAAATGCTACCTTTGGTTAAACTCTTGATATAAATTAACCTCAAAAAAATTTGTTTCACTCAATAAACCGCGTAACAATATCTTTTCAGGACATTTTCATAAAGATTTCTAACTGAAACCAAGCACGTCTTTATCAGAATCGTATTTCGCATATAAATTTTACTTAACGAAATATTAATTCTCGATGCAATGTCAATTATATTGTAATAGGATATTTTATATTGCGTTAAATATTAGAACAGGCTCGCCTGAAATGAGTCTAAAAGGTAATTTTTATGTAACATACTTTTGAAACTTTTAACTAAGATAATAATATTAAATTTTGATATTTTTAATGTATTACAATATTAAGCCTCTACGGAGTATTTTTCTATTAGTTTCTAAACGTGCACACTTTCATAATATGTTCTCGTGTATTTTGTGAGATAAGCCATAAAAATCAAGGTAACGAAATAATATACACATAAAACGTACCTCACTTCATTTAAAGTCCTTTGAAACGAAATTAGGAAAGCATACACCACGCAATATAAACGTAATAACATAATAAATTGTACGTCGTTTGATTAAAAATCAATATCTAATTTGATCATTGAACCACGTCGTATAGCGGCCGGTACAGAAATCTCGGGCAATAGAAATTTCATTGTTGCCGAGCTAGTTGACTGCTACAAATAGAGTCGTTCGTATTATCCGTAGCCCGTAGCGGCGTAGACTTGGAGACTTCATAGCGATTGTCACTGAACTGCGGGTCGAGCGACGCTACGCCGCGCCGATTCATTAATGTTAATTTTCAATAAGAACTCTGCTTAAATGACGAAAATTCTTTCATTACCCTCTGACCAAATTTCTCACTTATTAAAATTCAAAAGAGATATATTTTGTAAAGGAGAAATTTAACATTTAAATATGTCGACGAGGAAAAAGTTTCAAAGCTATGACAAGCTTTTTTATAAAAGATTAACAATCTCTGTAACAAAACTTACATTTTACGAAGAAATGTTAGGAAATATGTTCCCAAAAGTATTTTTCCGCGAAGTTAAATAAAAAACAACTTATCACTCGCCAATAAGTATCACCTACTTAAAATTTACTGGCATGATGTTACGTAAATGTACCTTTACGGCTACGAGCAGTCTTTGAAGGAACTCGATAAAGTTGCAAGTAGCCGTCAACTGCACTGTTTACAAGTAACTATTGTCTGCCACAAAACAAGAAACTTTTCCTACGAATGTTTTTTTCTCAGATCTTTCTTATTTCTTAACGGTATCTTTCTCAGACTGCTTCCATTCTATGTCTGACTTATTTCACTTAACAACCATCGTGGTTTTATAATGGTGGTTAAATTACTTATATTAATGAATAGTAATTAATTTGGTTAAATGCTCCAAAAAATAATTTGATAAAGCAGCTTAGACCGGGTTTAAACATACGCAGATTCAATGTATAAAATATGATTATGAAAATATACTTGAGAATATATCAAATAAGAGTATTCCGAAAATTCATCAAAAGACCAAGTAAAATGTAATGTAAATCTTTTCTTAAATAATTTGGAAGTAACGTTCATGCAGATCACCTGATCTTCAACATCTGAATATCTGCAGTGAACTCAAAAAATACCAGACCAAACTGAGGTTGACTACAGATGCATTGCTATCCCTGAGGACAAATTTGGAACGTCTGGGATAAGTATATCTCGCTTATCGCTTACTACGCCTTTCAGAACAAAACATAACAGCGCTTATTAGGTAGACATGGGTGTGGCGGTTGTGCCGCTCGAGTCTTAATCACATAAGTGCATAGATTTAACCGCCTTTAGAAGTCAAGCACTTAGTACGTTAAGTGATAAGTATGAATTTTATTCTACTAAGTAATATTTATTAATATTGAAGAACAATTACATCTATGCAATAAATTATGGAAACAGGAGAGAGTTATTAACAATTCTGTTTATAAACGTTTAGTCCCTCACATTTCGTGCGACGCGACAAGGGGCTTATTATTTTGTTCTCGCTTTTATGTCAGACGAGAACTTGTTAACTTTTGTTTCTGTTTTAAACTGTTCACATAATACTGTATTAAATTGTTACTTAAATCAACGAAGGTTTGAAAATGTAATGTTTTGAGATTATTTGTATTTTGTTTCCATAGCGTAAACCGTAGTAATGATTATTTGTGGTACGCAATGGGGCATTTCTTTACAGACTCCATTTTTATATTATCATACGCTTCAAACTGTGAAGGAAGATAAAACAACAGTTTTTGACCATATTCTTATATTTGTGAGGTATATTAATCAGCGATCAGTGCTGATCAGTGTGATCGGCTGCTGCAATTCAAGTCCGCAGAAATCTACCTACAACATAGCGATATAAATGTGATTATATGTTATTTTTAATGTGTTCGACTTAAATATTACAAAATTTTCTCAATTACAAAGTATCTACATAATGTTTTACTGATTATTCTATGTTTTAAATGTTTTCTCATATTGTAAAACTGCGAGTTGGTAATCGTTGACCGAAATTATTGTAACTTTTCGATTTATATTTTTATATAATTTAACCTATAGTTAGATAAACGGAGCACTCAAAATATATCCTGACAGATAAAAACTTGGGGAGGGCCGAGTCAAGTAGCAACTGTAGTGCAGGAAGCGAGCTGGAGGAGGCTGGAGGCGGCATTTTGTGGGCTTTGTCGGCGCCCCGCGCCAACTTCGTGGAGAGGTGTCGCCCATTGTAATGCGTCCTTTGTTTTATTTCTAAGGGCAGCGTGACTTCGGAATTTTTATTAGCCACTTAAAATTTATTGAAGAGTGTTATTTTACGAGATCTTATAGGGTTTCAGGGGTTCGACAAGATATTATGGCTATAATGGGAGGGTGTGTAATCATTTTAAGAAAGAATTTTTAGTTTAATATCCATAGAACAGCGATTTAAAGTATTGAATTTTCCTACGCTGCCTTTGCTCTTTCGACCTTTGTATAACTGCTTATGAACTCCTAAGTTACCAATATACATACATTTCGAGGCGTTATTCGTATCAGCGTTTAAGAGTTGCCGACCCCTTGTTGCCAATTTGTTTAGTTATTCCTTAGGTCATAAATATTATTATTAATAACTACTATGATTGTATGACCACAGGTAAATGCATTGTATAACTACAGAAAAGAAAAGAAAAAAACTGCTTAGTTATAGTATAGTTCTTTTATTTTATTTATCTGTAGTCATACAAATTTAGGAAGTTTCTGTTAAATTTATTGATTACACAGTCCTCATAAATGTTGGTATCTTAGAGCCCGACATAAATGCTTGAGAGCACGTCAGAGGGCGCGCCGCGCGGCGAAGCCTGAAATCGCACATATATTCGCTCTCTGCCGCTCTCCCGGGTCGCCTGTCCGGTAACATATTCCTACGCTTTGTATTCGGACACGCTGCGACAATATCAAATACCCACGGAAATGACGACATTACACTGAATGCCTTGTGTAATACAATGGGATTTTTACACTTTTCAAATAATATTTCCGTAACTAAAGCAGCTTGATTCATGTCCTATGTCGGCCTTGCTTACTTCAGTTGTAATCACACGTAGCAAAGTAAAATATAATTTTAAATTATAAATAGGACATTAAAAATACTTTGGTGTTGTTTTTGTTTCATATAATGAATAGCATTAAGGCATAGAGAATGTAAATGTAATACAATGTTAAACAAAATGCGAGGAATACCATTAAAAATTTCGCAGTTTTAAATAAAAATGGCGAAAGAGAGCAGCGCGCAGTATATTACGTGCCGCGCGAACCCGGCGGCGGCCGTTACTGCCGGGCAGCTGCTGTGGCAGTAACCGATGGAATAGATTGTTATTGTAAAACTACAGTACGGTTCCATTGCTTTTTAGTATTACTGTTTCTATTCAGGTTTTTGTGGCATTTTTACCCCGTGCAAAGAGATAAAATTTCATTGCCTTCCTGTACGTTTTATATTATATCAGGAATGTACTTTTATGAGGCACGAATAGGCGAGTTGCTAACCCTAAATTAAAAACTATGATTGTATCTTTAAATATCCTCTTGTTTATTGTAATTAAATTCTAAATGTTCTGTTCTGGGTTTCATCGTTTGTATATCTACGTATGCTTAAGTGTGAACACCGGCGAATCCCGGACTTTTCTTGGCAGAGGGAGGGTTATAAATGAGCATTAAAAATGTTGATGACGAAAAAGATTAGAGTTTAGTTTAGACTTTCTTGGATAAGTGGAGATCATGGATTAATGTCTTGAGATCGGTTTCTTCCTGTGAAATAATTCTTCTACTACCTACTACTATTCTGTTATGACTTGCTTAACCTTGAGGTACCACTGCTACACTGCTACACCTGTCTCTAGCGTGAAAGATTTCATGTGTTGCATTAAAACGGTGTGAACATAATTCACTTTCAAACCTCCGTTCTATATGAAGTGGATTACAGATGTCCCAGGGCGGCAGTGAGGCAGAGACCACTTACCATCAGATGGGCTGTATGCTCATTTACCATTTACCAATATACTTTGCAGGATAGACTTTTATCGTGCAGTGTACTTCCAGGTACACGATCTATTTTTGAAAAACAAATGAAACATATATGACCGTTCATTTACTCAATCAACGCATCCATTCATTTGCATTCCGAATGTTGTCTCTCCCTTGAGGACGCTCGCTTACGTTTCCATTGCTTACATATTAATTGACGCGAGACTCGACCGCTCCAATTATGAATTATTTATGAATAATTTGCGATGCATTGCAACTAATGTTCAAAATACTTCATCATGCTATTTATTTCAGCCTAAGATATTAACACTTAGTAAGCAAATTTATTTTATAACTTATTTTCACTGTGATGATGACCATGGTACATATTGTTAATTAAACAATGGATTTTTCTCTCGATTTACAATAATATATGTGATATATTTAGATATCTGGTATTTGTCGAGATGTAAGTGTTTTTTTGTTTTCATAACACATCTGGGATACTTAACGATACGTACGTAGACTAATAAATCTAATGCGGTTTCTAAGATACACATTCAAGAGTGGCGACTGGATCCAATTTCACCCTATGTCGGAGAGACCTACGTTCCGAAGTGCAGATATAAGTGTGTGTAAGTTCCGCTTAATTAAAGGGCCAGCTGTTTTCGATTCAAAACTGTATACATTAGGTATTTAATTAGCCTGTCAAGCATATACAAAATGTATGTTCAATTACAACATTAATATTCGTTAGAATACATAACATATAGAATCGTTGTCAGGTTGCTGATTGTCTGTAAACAATGGCTAATGTAGATATCACGTAATTTCGAGAACAACATCCACAATCTAACATGCAAATACCAGTTTCTCGTAATACGTGCTTGCGGAATGCTTGCTTAGAAATAGTATGTACACAAATAAATAGTGTTTGAACGTCTAACTACTAATATTTATAATTAGTATTGGGATAAATTTGTCTAAACTATAATTAATGCAACAATGGATTGTGAATTGCCTTCAATTTCACATGTTAAGTTTAGTATAATTTCGTTTTCCACTATTTCCTTTTTAAAATATCCAAGTAAATGTAATTTAAAATATAATTTAAGTTATTTATAGTCACTTTTATTTGCGGAAAAGGCCTTAAAAGAAAATGTTTTCTCAGATCTAAACGTACATATGTATAAGTAAAAGAATCTGAAAAGATTTAAAAGTGTATGTATGTAAGTGGATTTATGTACACAGTTTTAAAATAAGTCTATGTGGATGTGAAAATAATTACATATTAAACATGACACACGCAGATCACGAACCATGAGCAAATATTAGCAAGCAAACAGTTGGCGAGCGCCCGCTGCCCGCCCCGTGAACATGACCACACCACAGACTAGCTACTTTGGGCATTTGCAATCTTACGTCTTAGTAATATTATAAAGTTGAAAGTTTGTGACGATGTATGAATGGATGTCTGGATGGATTTGTTACTTCAAAAACTTTAGAGTGGCTAAACGGATCTCAATAAAATTTGGTACAGTGATAAGTTACAGTCTGAAATAATATATACTATTCATCAAGGAAAAATAAGCGGTTCCCGTGGAATAGATTTTAGTCCCCTTTGAAAAACATTTATCGTTAAAATTATGGTTTATATAAAGTTTAATTAAAATTAATATATGTAAGCATACCATGTTATATTTTTTACAAGTACGAGTGAAATCGCGTTCACGTCTACGCGTTCATCGCGCCGGTCGCGCGGACGCAGTTAATTTAAAAAGCGCGCGACGCTAATATTTCCCCACCAATACTATCGCTAAATTACAAGTTTCCATTCTTAACAAAATGCAGAAAGTCAAACATGATGCATTATCGAGGTAATCGCCAAAACGGTGCAAAAGTAGCATATCTATAGGGCTCTTACTGCCGTACGCTGCGCCTGCGCGGGCAAAGAGCAATCGCCTTATGTGGTTTTATTAGTCTACATAATTAGTTTTCGGCTAATGCGTAAGTATGTTTAATGTTATTTACTTAATTATATATCGTGCTTTATAAAGTAACTGTATTTTTTTAAAATAAGATTTAAAAGTATATACACCCCCTCGAATTTTACCTCCGAAAAATTGTAACATAGTTCATTATAATTGAGTATGAATAATATCTAGTAAAATGCATTATAACTATGGGTTGTAGGCAAGAAACCTGATAAAGTAGTTCATGACTCTTTATTTGAGTGCAAAAGTAGCTTTATTTGTAACACTGCCATTTCTAGTTAGATACAAGCCGGCAAGCCACTCCGCTCTACCTATTACATGTTCCCATTATGGGATAACGGCGCGCCGCGATATATTTGCGGGAGACAGAGCATTCAATCTCGGGAGTCATGATCGAGTATCGACAAGCGATTACTCACGTAACGTGTGGGCCCAGTCATAAGAAAAAGCGGAAATTACGTAACATTTAGTTCCAATACATAGAAATATCCGTCAATGAATATTATTAAGGTTTAAATTGAAGTGGAATGTTTCGTTATTACATAAATGTCTTCTAAGATATGGGTATTGCTAAGAGTAAAGATAATGTACCTGCGTTATCTTTTAATATTTCGCATTATACCTATTCATTATATTTACATGTACATTATACTCTTAATAAAATTGCGACAGAAATCAAAGCCAATGTAATTTGCCGATCTTCTTATAAATAGGGGATTTTACTTTAATTTCATTGACAAACGGCTCTTTGGATTCCTCGCAGCAGCTTATGGTCTGCGCCAACAGCTCGTAGATAGAGTTAGCCCGGTGAGCTCTGGTGGGGACGATAAGTAATTTTGCAACTTGTACACTTAATCACGCAGTTTCCGCTGCGACGCCGCGGGACGACGTGATTCCGGGGAATGAGGAAAGCTCGTTTAGAATTAGACAGCCATCAGCTTTCTACATCACTAGTGTATGACATGTAACTTATTGATGACAATTAAAATGGAAAGCAAGCAAATCTCTTGG
>DWNY01001387.1:0-12767 GCA_018250635.1 Telegonus apastus
AATTGCCTTGCCTGCAGGGCCACAATGATGGTAAGTCGCCACTGCCGCCCTTGGACATCTGTAATCATCCCCAGATAAGATCACAGGTAGGTCATCTGAGGTTGATGCAGATGATGAGGTTATGCACAGTGAAGATATTCTAGCAACTTCTGGATTAGCAAGTTCTGGAATTTCTTTGAATAAAAAGAACGTCTACTTATGTTTTTCAAACAAGCATGCAGACCGCGTAATGGTAAATGGTCATTGCCGACAAACATAAATCAATATAAAGCAAGGATTACTGTAAAACTCGATCAAAAATGCGTTGCCACTCCCTATGAACTTAAATTATCGACTCATATTTATGTCAATACCTGACAATTGATTTAATTATATTAGTTCGTGGCAAATATTTTTTCATCAAAAATCTTAAAAGCAAAACATATCACAAAGCCTCTTTGAGAAACATTACGAAAATGTTATTCCATCTCGTTTAAAATAAACTTTTCCTCGCAAAAATAACTCAAGTTGATTGTTTAATTTTTTGAGTTTCGCATTACGAATATTTTACGAGGTTGGGAATATTTACATTAAATGAAATTGAAACCAGGGAAAATAAGGTCATGCAAGTGATTCACATCATCACTCTTCACACTCTTAATTGTCCCACTGCTGGGCTCAAGTCTTCCTCGCCTAATGAGATGGGTTTGTCATATCGACTATTTTATTTATTTCAGTTAAATCGAACGGTATAAGCCAATTACACCAATTAATTACATCAAAGCATTAGTCACATGCAATTATAATAAAAATTACCTGTATATAGTTAGCCATAATCAATAAATCCGCCCAAGTATGGATTGGGGCATTTCACAGACGTCTGAGAAAAAAATTAAAAATCCCTAAGGCATATAAGGAACCTGCTTATTTATAGCCACAAAGAGTTTTCCATCGCCGTTAAAGCGTGATAAATAATTATTTATTAATATTAAGGTATAAGTAAAATATTTGAAAAGTATGTAGCGGTACTTCGATTCCCAAACCGCATTTTTCAGGAGAAACTTAAAACTTGATTATTTAAATGGACTATCGGATTATAGATAGGTTACTTCTTAATGTTCTTTAAAAATCCGCATACAGTAGTGTGCTGGAGTTTGCTCCAGGACTCCTTAACATGACATAAAAAGAACGGGCAGATATACACATGTATGTTTTGGAATCCACAGTTAACCAACCGGGGAGTGCCCCATGCTTCCCTCTCCCCCTCCCATACCCACCTCCAAGGACCGAAATATCCCTCAATTAGCGCTAACGGATTCAGTTTCCCCGACATGATACGGCGTTTATTTTATAATTATTTAAATTTCCTTACTCTGCCATGGTGTTTATTTTTACGCTTTTACGATGTGTTTGTGTTTTAAATACTTTTAAACACTGTTGTGTTCTTGTCTGTAGATTGATTCTACATATCCGAAGCATTCGAACTGAGGAGTAACTCAGGGGTAGCACCGCATCTGAGACCAAGCTCAGCTAAGACCTAAATCTTATTTGGAGTTCATTACAGATGTCCATGACGCAATAGTCACTAACGATCAGATGGAATGAATGCTTGTTTGCTATGATATGATACCTTTTTGAACAATGTCAAGGGACGCGTGGGCGGTACGGTCAGTCAACCTGCGAAGTTCATCGCATCAAGTTTAAGTTTAACTCGCGGTGCCAGGAGTTTGTTCCACTTTTTACTTTGAGTCGCCAATAAAATTATGATCTAACTAAACTTGAAGATATTTTATTGTGACATTAATGACTAGGTAATTTTCCGCTGCTGTATTACCTAACATTTTTCTATAGTAGTGATTGATCGAAAGTTTTTGAAGGTTTTTGGAAATCAGTTATGTTTGGGCTAAAAGTAAGGTTTCGGCCAAAAACCGGTGGACCCATTAACTTAAATTTTAACTCGAATTTTATTCTACGAATATACCTTTATGGAATGCAAAAAACAAAATTGAGGTAAAAATTGAGGTTCGTTAATGTCTTAAAATACTCGAATTCTAAGATTTTGTGTAGTGGTGCATTATTATAAAGCTAAAAAGATTCCGTTTCTTTTTTGATGATAAATATTGCATGAATATATTGAGTTCCACATAATATTCTCAAAGATGAAATATACCAAATCGGGTCCTTGGTATAAATAGTTGTGTACTTAAGAGCTAATTAAATATAACATTTTTTTAACTTTATAAACAAAATAAATATTAAAATAACTTTGGAATTGACGCAGCCAAGTGACCAAAGTGGAACATACCTGTACAGAGTTAAAACCCCGATAAGATCTCTCAACCTGTTCTGACACACAAAGAGACAGATAAAAGGAATACGGGTAACGAATTACTAATACTGCGCGCTATCTGCATACTTAGTCCTGTTTGATCTATATATAAATAGAATTGGAGTGTCTGTCTGTTTTAAATATAGCTACGTATCAGGATAACTACCTTTTCATAGTTTTCATGCATGGATACGGATATTATTACTATTGGAAACTGGTGAAACGATTTTGATGAGATTCCCTTAAAATGCGGTTTTACAAGAATTGAATTGTTGAATAGTAGAACGATTGAATTTAGGTTTCTGTCACGAACTGAACCCAGGATTTCTGGGCTCTTCTTTGTGTGTGGGCATCCACGATACGGGAATCAAGTAGTATTTGAGTGTGAGTGAAGAGAGCGTTATTGCAAAGTAGCGTGTTATATTAGAAACGATTAAGGGTATCCCGTAATGACTTCAACTTCAATTCTGGCTTCAAAAATGTGTCCAGCATTCATTTAGCCGTGAACCAGCATTGTATTTACTAAAGTGAGGTAATTCTCGTTAAAGTGATATTTTTTATATTCTATCTAAAGTTAAGCAACGGTGGCGCGGTCAAAACATGGATGGGTGACCATTAGTGGAAAAAAAAAATCATGCACGCTTCCATGCTTCGGAGAGCATGTTAAGCCGTAAGTCCTGATTGCAATCAGAAAATAATATATGATTTTAGACTAATATTATCGCGGAATTGATGATAAAATATTAAAATGTATTAGAAAATAATGTTTCAGAGGATTATGGTTATTAAACCTTGTCGGAAGCGTTAAATGCAATTTGAAAATATGCGATACAGTTTGGTCAGTAACCCGTATGTATTGGCACCGTAGTGGAAAAGCCTTTCCCAGTTCTGGGAAGATCCATGCCCAGCAGTGAGATATAATTAAAAAGGGGTTATTGCTGACGTATTACAGACAATTGTCAACCCAAAAGAATACATTTCCGTTTGAAATTATTTGCATACCTGTTCCCGAGCTTCTGAATAAATTGGCAGGTGTTTAAAGATAAGATAATCATAAACCAACGGTCTTGCCAGGTGCCATAAGTAATCGCCGCATTTTGTACGTACAAGTAGCTTTGTAGCTTTATTCTACTATGCAGATACTGTTGACAACTCGAATTAAAAATAACAAAACAAGACATAAAATATATTTAAATATCGCAGCTAAGAACTATTTTAAATCACGTCAACTTTCAAACAAAAAGCAACATCATGTTTGGTCTATTGGTTTAGGAGCTTTGATGCCACAAACACAGATGCGCAGACAGACGCATCAAACTTATAATACCCCACCTGCAATCAACCGCAGATAAGATCAAAACCCCACCTAAGGTATACCACAGATGCGTTGCTACCCCCTAGGACTAAGTTGGAACTATTCAGATCAGAACACAGCAGCGAGTAACACTTCTGTAATTAACCACAAGTGGTGTGGCGGTGGTGGCGCCGTAGTCGACCGTCGAGTTCTACCATCCTTACATCGAACCACATAGAGTTCTACCATATTTAACTCGAACCACATATATAGAACTACTACTTTTAAAGATTTTTTTGCTTAGTTGCATTTTACGACATTCATGGAGCTACTTATACATCCATCACTCGTCACATAACTGTTAGTAGAATAGATCTGGAGAGGATGCTATCATTAAAACATTTCTTGGGTTATCTTTTTGATTTTAAAACCAGTACGTAATTGAGACAACTTGATATGACGCTCGTCGTTTTGACATCCTTGCTTGTCGACTATTAATTATAAGTAACAGTTGTTATGATACAAACAGATATTTTGTAGTCCATCCTTTTTTATTAAAATCCAGTAGCAAACCAGCTTGCAGTATAAGATCGTGAGTCACTGACTCCTATGAACATCTGTGATTAATTTGTCTGTCTGTTTGTTACGGATAATATTTGAAACGGCTTAATCGATTTTGAGGGGACTTTCTCTAGCAAATAATTGATCGTGTAAGGCGTAACAGGCGCTCGCAGTCACCGTTGCCGGCGTTGATGCTAGATGCTATAAGACACATTCAAGCCGGCTATCACTTCTGTTCATATGAGTGGACCCGCCACAGTGATCGAAATTCAAACATAATACAAAAAATTAAACCTAAAATTGTATATCACACTACTGCACGCATTTTTCGAAAAATGGTTTTGCAATTTTTCGCTTTACGTATTACTTACGTATTACATAGACGACATATTAATTTTTTAAACGCGGTTGTAACCGCAGGCCATAGCTAGTTAATAATATGCTAAATGTCCACTGAGTACTAAATTACAACGCCTCATAAGAGTTGCCATACAAATGCAATCTATTTAATAAAAATTCACTACAGGTACAAACCTTGCCCAATAATCAGAGGTTTGTCATGGTGTACGCCTATCGATTGTCATTTTCCCCATGACTCATTAACTGGTATTTGCGTAAATGGGTGCATGATAGTGCAAAGGGGAAGGTGTCCATAGAATTTAGGACATAGGGTTGCGTTTCTCATAAAATATGCAACGCCTATTTCCCCTTTAACGATTATTCTCCTCGTTAATATTTTAAAACATTGGGAACCATGAGGAAGTCGTTTCGAAAAAAAAAAACATTCAAATCAAGTACGTGAAAGTAAGTATTTTTAAAATGTATGTGATAATTGCATGCATTTATCTTTAGGTAATAATAACGGAATATTTTTTTTGGAAGTACAACTTTTGTAGATAAAATTTACAATTACGAAGGCATTGTCGATACATCCGGGTTCACACGCAATTTGTAGTAGTGGGAACTGAAAAGCGGCTAGATAGTTTAACAAAACAGTTCCAAACAGACGATTAGACAAAATAAATAAGAATAACATTTGCTTATTAACTGTACCTACCTACAAATTTCACCCTAAAGCTTAAACGTATCAAACGGAATTAATACATGATATTATCCGAAACTTAAAACACAAGCAAACAGTCAATCGTTTAAATATCAAATCAACAAGACGTCCGTAAGTGTAAAGTAAAGTCCCATTCAGTCGTGAGCGATTGAACAAAAGATTTAATTTGGAGATGAGATACGATAGAGATGGGAGATGGGGGATAGATAGACAATGGCCGGCAAACGAGACTGGTGCCGGAATTGTATTATCCTGCATTTGGTCGCTAGCGTTGAAAAAACTATTACTAGTTGGATTTCGTTAAACCTACATTGTTCCACTGCAATGCATTTGTGAAAAATGACTTGTTGCGAATTCTATTTTTAAATTATAGTAATAGAAAAATGTACAAAAACTGTACAGGGAGGAGTAGTATAAGTGAGGAAGGTGGTAGAACCTTGTAAGCTTCGACTCCGACTGCACCGTCACCATACCTATTTCTACCTCAGTATTAAGCGCTGACGTGTTTAAAGGCGGTGGTAACGGTTTTCCAAAGCACCCCAACTTACTCCTCAGAGCGAGTAACGCATCTCCTGTCATCCTCAGTTAAGACATCTTATCTGGGGTTGATAACAGAGGTCCATAAGCAGCAGTAGCCTTGAGGTGGGCTGAGTTTGGCCACGGATGCGTTGATACTCATGTGGACTAAGCTGGAACGCGTCAGAAGAATATGTCTTCTTTATTCAATTCAAAATACAAACGCTATATTACTGCTATAAGACATACTAGGTACGTCTTTTCGCTAGAAGAGTAATGCATAAAATATTAAACGTAGACGGATAAATCTCTCAAATAAAATACCATAGTTGAAATTAAATCTATCCTTTACAACTTGTCGCGTCCAAAAGTTGGAAAACTGACATTTCCGCTTTTAAAGTATTTCACTTCGCTTCACGCTGAAGATATTGTAAATTGTTCAAGTCTTGTACAGAAACGAATAGAGTTTTGAAAGTTGAATGATGAATGAGTTTCAGTTAAGAACGGATTACCGGACGTAAATTAATAAGAAATATCGCTTTAACTTTACGCGTCTTTATCCCGCTGAAGAGATAACGGTTCTGGTCCGGTGCACCTAAAATAAGTAGGGATAAATTTCGGATCTGGATATGTATACCGATGTGTGAAAAAAATTACACCGGTTTCCGATACGGTTACGGATATAAAATTACTTCAGATTATCCGATATTTTCCGTTACAGATATACGATTTTCAAGAAATAGTGAAAACAAAATAAAGTACACTGAACCACCAGTACCACCACTATATCCTACCTTAAAAATAACCTATATCTTACAAATGCTTATTCAAATCAGTTACGTTGTTCTCATAACAGAAATACACACAACGAATATCAAAAGTTTTTCAGTTGTATGGTTAAATCAGGTTGGAGACTCTTCGGCGTGTGGCGTCAGCAGATAAATAAACTCATAATATTTATATATTATATTGTAGTATTGTCAAATAAGGTACTTAAAACTGCAGCCAGATAGATTTAAATTTCATTTCGTAACTTAAAAGATGATAGAACTCTTTGTGGTTTGATGCCGGCGAAACCACCGCCGCCACTATTTCTGCCTTATAACAGCATTGTCAAGCGCTGCTGTTTTTTGGTGTGAAGAGTGTGGTAAGGAAGACATACATATCCGAGGCGTCCCAACTTAGTCCTTAGTAGCAACGCATCTTTGGTCGACCTCAGGTAGGACTGCGATCTTATCTGAGGTTGATTACACATGACCATGGGCGCCAGTGGCCACTTATTAGCTGCATGCTCGTTTGCTGCTTCCATAACATAAAATCGTAACTAAAATCCCAAACACAATTTGCACCAAAATCCAGTTCCGTGCTCAATTTATTTCAATACTCCGTACACTAACCAAGGTGTTATTACCCGTCTCGCCAGGTGCGCGCGCGCATCTGCCAGACGCTGAGAAGAGAGCACGTGTTCTTTGTATTGAATTGAATTGAATAACTTATGCGAGTTTATTATGGAGTTACTCGTGAGGCGTAAGATTATATTAATGAGAACTGGGCAGCGTTCGTAAGTGTTTTTATAAAGAGATTCGACAGAATAACATAAGACATGCCTGGTGTTACATGTGCTATTATATAATACTGACATATGTGAAGCATTATCTTCAGGGATATGTACTAATCAATCTACATTAAATTACTTTCAACTTTTTAGTGGGATGAAAGCCAGTTTTTGTTTTTTGCTTAAAATATAGCGTCATTTGACGCTTCGCGTAGTGCAAGGACGCAACTGTCGTCAAACAAGCTAACAATTAATTTACCAATTTAAATTTCTGATTTGAATACATTCGGTTTAATTACGTAGATTAAGGTAAAGGGATAAGCTTAAATAGAGCTATTCTTAGAGACCTTAACTGATCTTAACTTGATCGATTGAGTTAGGTACGTAAGTACGTATGTGGATAGGTCTAATATCTACCTCATTACGGAGTGGAAAATAAGCAGCTATTGACTGAGTAGATACAAAATAAAATAGATAATTCTATATTATTTACTAAAAACTTTTTTTTTTATAAAAATGAAGAAGCAAACGAGAATGTAAGCCACATGATGGTAACTGGTCACTGCTGGCCATGGTCGCCAGTGATCAACCACGATAAGATTAAATTTCTACCTAAGGTTAGTCACAGATGCGTTGCTACCCCTTGAGGACTGAATTGGAACGCCTTGGATACTTATCCGGACACATACTTATGTGTAAATTACCACAAACAAACATAAATCTATAACAATTGTAAAACAATCACTTACTTTGTATTTCTTGACATAAGTCAGTCAACATTCAGACAGTCAAAGGTCAACAACCTTAACCCTCATAGTATCAAAAGATTACAACATAGAGGAAGCCCTATTTGTATGGGATTTAGAAACTTAATATAGATTCATTCAAACTGATACGATAATAACCCTAATGAAGGTTAATTTAAATCTGTCAAAATAATATACGGTTGTATTTGTAAGGGTTCTCTGTATTTTCAAGGGTTGGTGAACTTGGTTCAAGCACAACCCTTCTTGATTCTTAAAGCACTGTTGCTTTATCATGAACTACCCCCAATGGTCCAACGCTGGATAATATTCTTTGAATAAGTCCCACAACCCCACAGGTAGAACAGAACTCACACGATATATAGAGTTAAGCAACGTCGGCGTCAAAAGTTGGATTGGTGACCGCTAGTGACAAAATTTCATGCGTGCGTACTACCATGTTACAAGGGTACGTTAAAACGTCGGTTTCCATTGTTATCATAGTATAGAAGCCTTGAGAGCTGTTGAAATGAAACATAGGCTAGACTACTACTAGACACTAACGTCTTCACCAATACGCAATTAAACAAACAACACTAAGGGATTCTTGTACTTTTAGACGTTATTAAAACTGATAACCGATATGACCATTTCTCTCTCTAAACTGCGCTATATAGTTTTACTCTGTACTCACTAAAGCTATAATTTTTCTGTTTGATATTACATCTTTGCTGTTTTTTGCGGTACAGGGAATTCAGCGGTCAACCTAGCGACCTGTATTGCCAAGGGTTTCGAATTAAATTCCTAGACACACCAAAATCAAGATGTTGCTTTTTTTGTGGATTTTGCACCTGTCTGTGTTTGTAGAAGATACTAACTCAGTACTCACGGACCAGATGACAAATCCTGTGTGTATATTATTCCGTAAAGACTTAACGAAGTAGCTATGATTAATTTTATATATAAATTCTGATTAATATGGCGGTAAGGCCGTCCAAAAAAAATGGAAGCTCGTCACACCACCGGATCATAATGTGCAATTTTACGACAATAAAATTAGGGGGAACATTCTGAGGGATCCAAACATTTCTTTAAGAATGTTTAGAATAGCAGAAAAATACCAGAACTTTCAGACGGATGCGGGGAAAAGCGAAGAATCGGGCGGGACCGAATCTTCATTGACTGATGCGTAGATGTTTCGGATCCTTTCAATAGGGAAGAACAATCGAAAGGATCCGAAAATATTTGCTGCCGAATATATAGGGGCTATATATAGGGCTGTAAAATAGGGGAGAGAACTTTCGAACGGATCTAAAACTTTGTCGACAGATGTACAAAATAGGTGTAAAAACTCGAAGACCTCGTTAACGGACCTACAGAATACACCTCCTAGTATGTTACGGACCTAAATGGCATGCAGTAATGGATTTTCGCTCGCCACATCAATATCGCATGCCGCCACTATGGCTCGGAATTGAATTTCCAATATTCATATGTCAACACGAGATTGTCCAGTTACTGAAAATTTGAGATGAAAGCGACTAAATAAACCAAGGTTACTCGAGCATATATATACATTCAAAGATTCAAAATGACTATAATTATAATAAAAAACTAGTATTCCTAATAATACATCTTTTTTTGTAAAACAAAAGGTCTCAGCTCAGCTAACGACTACGAAATAAACTTCAGTCGCAATAAAATTTAGAATTTACTAGCTGATCCCCGCGTTACTATCCCTACATTAATATCTGCCTAAAAGCAACTGATATTAACCCCCGCGACCGGCCGGCCGCATGCGCGTGGAGCGCACGCTAGTGCTTTTTTCAAAAATAGAAGTAGCCTGAGTTACGCCTTAGACCTCCAGCTTTCTTCCAGTGAAAATCCTGTCAAAATCGCTACAGCCGTTTATAAGATAACTTCAGCCAAACAGACATTCTTTTTTAAATTGTATTTTTGTTATAGGTACCGTGTATAGTTGTTACTTTTGATACTTTAAAACAGACATTTCAATTATATTTATTTTTATAGATGTATAGAGAGACAAATTAGGAGTATGCGAGGTTTTATAATTATTGAATCTGGGAATAAAAATGAAGACGAAAAACATGATCTTAAACTATGTATGTTATGAAGTTCGATTAACGTATCAATTTAAGTAAAAAGGCGACTAATTAGCATCTTATATTGGGTAAACCAATACATACGACAAATTAGCAGATATATCTAAAATATTAACTTACAACTTTTTCTCGAATAAAGTTATAGTTCTTAGTTCCGACGTTTCTTACCTGTAAAAAAGAACATTATATTAAAAACACATCAAATATTTACATAATCGATAAGGAAAATTTGTTACAAAAAATAGGTCTGTAAAATTAATTTACGACATAAAGTTAGTTACAGAACTTTTTTAACATTAGGTGGATTGTGTGCATGTTCACAATTTTGTAACATTAAAAGCTTGAAAAGCTTTTCAAGTTAAAAAAAATAGAAGGGTCAAATGTTACTCTTTCTAGTTTTTGAAAGTACTAGAAAATGTACAAGAAAGTTTTGAAAAATATGCCGACTCTGCTTATGAAAGAACGTACGTATAGTTGCAGGCTCCATGCAAACTAATGCTTATTCCACGCTAGGAGCATAAAACAATATGCTCTCCTAGTTATAGTGTTTGTTTTTATTAGATAAAAAGATAAATATTACTGGACAGAAAATCCTCAATTTTTTTTAACTAGGGCATACCTAGAGCCAAAAGTGAAATTATGTTAAATAGTGAATAATTACTTAATTGATTTGGTTCATAGCCTTTGAAAATACATTTTTCTTTCAAACCTCAAAAACATTCCTTAATAATGTTCGATGGGATGGATAGACTATACATCGCTATCCGCGTCCTCTTTATTTCAGCGTTAGTTTGACCATTACCTTATCTTACCTCTATGAAGTACCAACTAAAGACCGTATACCAAGCACTGAAGAGACATCGTTTTCCGCTACGCGTATTCTTCACGGAGAACGCTAGACGGCTGTGTTACTGGCACTTTCTTTGTGATAGGGCGTTACTCTTTTGACAGACGTATGACTGAAGTGCTCATATGACATACATGTACAGTTCTGTTGTTGAATATTCTAAGTATGGGATGGGTGCAGGGCCTAAGTGCACCTTATGTAAGATTTTTGCAGGCATTCTAAGTCTTCGGAGATAAAGCATCTCCTCTTTGGATGCAACTATATGTAAAGTTCTTTATTTGAAAGTCTTGTAACAGTAAGGTCATCCGTTTCAATAATATAACTGTAATTGTAAATTTACATGTTTTTTTTACAACTAGCTAAAAAGCATTCAGTCCCTAGTGGTAAGCGGTCATCGCCACCCATGGACATCAATAATCGACTCTAAGAATGAATTACGAGCTGTATGAAGTCGGCCTCGGAAGTATTTACTACCCGCTCAGACGAAGTTGAAATGCCGCGAAATACAAAAGTCCTAAACACTTTTATAAGGAAATACCTTAATAATAAATGCCTACTATAATCATGAATACCTACCACTTTTAAGATTATGGTGTAGCACCTATTATAGTTTCCCATTATATAGTAATCAATTAATATGAGGCACAGCGCCAGCCTGTTAGCCACTCCAATTAATAAAAAGCAAATTGACTATCATTCCATTCGAAAAACCGCTAAACGAAATGATCAAAACAATCGTATCACGTGAATCGGGAAACGGCGTACCTCTTTGTATTAAACCCTTTAATTCGAGAGTTGATTACAATAGCCAATCAAAACGATCTCTGCCAAGGGGATCCTGTTTGTCCCGTTTTGTTTTACGCTAAATCCAAAGCTTTGTCGCAGATAAATAAAACTCACATTCCAGATATTTTCGCGTCAAATATTGATGTGGATGAAACCTAAAAGGATATAAACGAGGGTACTCGGTTTAACAGGGCCGAATCAATCTTTGTAAATGTGACATTATTGGTGGCAAGTGATTTAATGGACGATGTACGATTCTGTGGCATTCGTGTGTTCTGGTATGAAGAGTGAGACTCAATTATTCTCTATCCATTCATTTAGGAAACTCACGGCATTTACAATGGATATTATGGTGGTGGTATACATTGGGGTGCGGTGCCCCCACCGCCAGTCCTCATAAGTAGAAACGCATCTGTGATTTAATTCAGGTTCCGGAACCCATGTTCTATACGAAGCTGCTTAGAGATGTACATGAGCGGCAGTGGCCATCGATCAGATCAGTACCATCAGATCCTCTGCATGCTCGCAACCACGAAAAAATGTTAGATCTGTGGTTAAACCACAGAGTTTAGATATGTCTGTGGGTTAAAATGAAATTGCCATTTCACGTGATCTAGATTGCCTAGTCACTCGCAGTGTGGTGTTGATGTTGAAATGGAAAAACTTCATCACAGTTGCGGTTTGAATGCGGAGACCTGTGATAAAATGCTTTTAACAAAAACAAAGCTTGTGAAAATCTCGTTATTGAAAATGAAACTGATATCTATGTCAAAGCTATAATAAGAAGTGGAAACATCCGTTTTATTAAACCTTACAATGGGTATGGTGTTGACTCCCTAGTCGAACACACCAAAAGTAGGTTCTATCTATATATAGTTCTACGTATGAACGACGTAAATAATGACACAACCTTGTTATAGCAATGAAGTAGCAAATGAGCAGATAACATCAGTCTCACCTGAAGTTGGCCA
>DWNY01001388.1:0-12764 GCA_018250635.1 Telegonus apastus
ATTACCTCAAGTTAAAATAAAGATCTGATTTTGTTACAGTTTTACGATTAGTAACATAGATATTGAAGTCACCGGCGTGTGAGACAAGAATCTTTGAAGTCTAGACATCTTCAATTAGAATATGGTAATAGATCTGGAAATCAAGATTAATTTTGATTAAACTGTCAGATCCACGTAAAACATTATTTGGCTATCAAACTTCGGTTATCACATTAGAAACGGGTTCAGAACATTCAAAACGTTTTCGTGGTCTGCATTTTGATTAACTTTAGTTATAAAACACTTCATTAATTTTATCTATTTATAACACGCCGAAATGTATAACGCATATTAATGCCACAAGCGAATTTCTGAATACATTGTTTTAACGTGGACGGACGATAAGCTTTGAAGTAAGATTTAATTTTTGCTTCATGCAAATACACGGCGATAAAACTATTCATTTTGCGTTGACACAACTACACTTAAACAAAGGTTGTATCTACGCTAAATACACATAAACATACTATTAATAAAATGTTATTGTTTTGTACGTTGCCGAGTATCACGCACAACTGCTATAACGAACTACATATATTAACGAAGTTTTCGATGAACGATTGTATAAATATCAGTATACATTTTAGTGGGTAGAAATCCCACCAACCTGGAGTCTCCCAGAAGTCTGGAGAAATCCCCCCCCCCCTTCGTCAACAAAAAGGTCTACTGCTGAATGTAGGTCTCCTACCTATATTCAGCAGTAAACCTCAAAATGCCGATGAATGGTTGGATGAACGGAGCAAAAACAAGTGATCATGAATTATCTCCACAGTGCCAAATACAGACCACCGCAGAACTGAACCGGTTAATTGTAAATACGTGGCAGAACTCTGAAATAGTACGCAGTTTGTTTCATATACACAAGGCAATTAATCGCGCATCGGCATTAGCATTACGTCCCATTCAGTAATGAAATTCTCCGCCATCATTAAAGTCAATGACTTGAGAGCGAGACGCGCCGTTAAGCAGCGAAGGTCTCTGAAAACTTTTCCATTAATCTCCTATTGTCTTTTATTATGTACCGACTAGCTAAGTTCACGGCTTAATTATCTTTGGAAGTAACTTTAGGAAGTTTTAAGTGCTATAAATCAAACTTAAGTGTTTATAAGTACTTTTTCTGATTGAGAAACGCTTGGCATAGCACTGATTTCTCTGGAGTGGTTCATGTTATTACGTAAGCCGTGGAAACATCCAAACTTAATCTAAATACTCAGTAGACCCAGAATTTACTTGGAACTAGCTCCACAGGACTAATTATTCGTGATTATGGTCTAAGTGTAACTTTACAAGGATATTTCTACTTTTAAAAGTATGGCTACTTAGCTAAAATGGAATTAAGTATTTCTGATCATTTTTAAATATGTAAAAGAGACAACAATTTTCTTCTGTAAAAGCATAAAACGTAGATCAAGAGATTCTAAATGGGTACTTTATATGATGGCGATTAGGATGCCGATTACTATAATATATATTTAAGCATGTGTTAATTGAGACTACCTATGGTCAGATGGGGTAGCAATTTGATATCACCGTTATAAAGCAGTAATATGTGTAACTCTTGAATCACTGCATTCGAAACGTGAAACATGAATCACTGCCTTCAAACACCTTCTTAACAACTAGTAGTATAACCATAAGTAATATATATAGCGTTTCTCCAAATAATAAGATATATCTTATAATCAAACGACAAAAATAAACCAGATCTTAACCAAGACGCGTCAAACTATTCAGATCAGTGCGTAGATGCATACCTTGATCACAATATGAACTATTAATAAATTTATTTGCATTAGATACTAAATCTAAGTAGGCTAGGACACGCACAATGTATGCCATTGAACTGTGGCATCATGCCCGAACACCGGTGCCAAAATCGTGACACCATAACTTTAGTATACTCTTTGCCAACTAACTTCTAGACGACAGGAAGTCTTTATAACATATCTACAAAGGATATCCCTTTAATACGAGTATTTTTATGATGGTTTATGGTTTGAAGATCCGTGGTTGCAAAACTTTGATTAATCGGAGTGTCTCAAGGCCTACGTACCTAACATTATTAGTACCATACATTCAAGAGTTTTCTCAGCATCATCATCTCTAAGCCGTTTACAATTTTATTGCTATGATTGTAAAGACATGGTCATTTGGGACCAACTTTTTGGGTAGTTAATACAAAGAAGCTAACATCAGAATACACTGGATATTAATGTTTTCAGTTCTTATTGTCCTTTTGTCAGCTCTACAAATCTCTGATTTGAATCCATGTATTGAATGGATGACTAGAGTATTATATTAAAAACAAAAAACCCGACTACTTAAAATGAATTGATTCTGATACACTCATTTAATACTCATATTGTTAAGATAAAAAACATATCTCCACCCATCCCCTCCCCCCTTTTTCTCCGTTTACAAGCACCTTGTTAAAAATGTATAGTCACTATAACAACTGAGACGATTCTAACGACACCTCATATGTTAAAATCCGTCAAGCCATTTAGTCTGTGGGGCGTGCCAAAGATATGAACATACATACTACACACATACGCTCTATTAACATTACCCGACTGCGTCAGAGCAGTCGGGTAAAAATAATTGTTTTCCCTCCCGTTTGGAAGTTCCAAGAGCTTTACAATATATATTTTTAAATGTATATACATGCATATCTGTCAATATGATCGAGTCTTAATAAGTTTCAATGATTTTGAGGTAACTATAAAAAAGATGAAGATGATTGAGATATCATCTTCGAGATATTGACATTCGATCTCAAAATACTTTCATTCCACGTAACTTCAAACTTCAAAAGTCGCGCGTCACTTCACACTTAAAGTGTTGTACATATATTTATAACGCGGCATGTGTTTATAACCGTTTCCTTATATTAACCACTGCGCACGCATGAGTTGAAAACTTCAGACTACTGTTGGCCCGTCACTTACCACTCACGCTTCGCTAAGTACATGCACCGTGTTGAAGCCCCTTAAATTGTCTATTACAACTGTATTTGTAGGTATTATGATATGTGCCGTTCGGTGTCGTGTCGGACTAGAACAGTCTTCATTCTTTTTCATAAAGTCATAAAAGATTTTGGAATCAGATGATTATTTAATAATATTTCAGTAGCAACCGATTGTCGGTCCAGCTGATGGTAAGTGCCCACCGCCACCAATATACGTCTATAATCTCTAAGATTGACAAGGATGTTGACTGCTTACTCATGAGGACTAAATTGGAACGTCTCGGATAAATGACAAAAAATAAATATACTATAAATCATTTCATAGTATAAATATTATATAAATGACCTATGTCTCGCTTGCCACACTTACGAAGTCAGAACAAAGCAGCCCTTGACTCTGTTATTACTGTATTGTTATTCCTATTCTATTTCAATAGTCATGATTATGATTGACTAATTACATCAATGTTTATTTGTGACTGCAAGGCTGCTTTCATACGAAATATAGTGTTTGGAAGAAGTTGTGACGGAAAAAGCGGCAAGGCACTACAAAAAATAATATTATTTCATCCTCAGACGCTATCTTTGATTTAATACTGATTTGCGTGACATGCCCGATCGTCAGCGCTACACATCAAAGCCTCACACGCCCGAGCGACGCACACCACAGCGTCACATGCCCGAACCACATATGTCATCGCGTCATAGGCCCGAGTCACACACTTTTAAACAAATAAATCCTAATTGTCTCTAGAATATTTCTTGAGCTCCAGATAGAACTGTGTATTAGAAACATTATTAGTATTATCTTTCAAACTATTCTCCTACAGAAACAGTATCTCAGCGTCCGACTGTCATTTCCGCTTTCATGCTTTACCGATCGTTCCATTTGACTAGAAGTTACAGTAAATATATATAACTATTAATGATAGATGATTTCTTTCAGTTAGCCAAATTGATAATGAAAACTCAATATGGTAAAATTCGTGATATATTGTAACAGTCCTGAAAAAAATATTATCGCTACCTATTGTACGAATGTAGACCTAACGTAAAACACACAATTACACGTAAAAATTGTCATTACCAGTATGAATTTACAAATTACGCAGGTATAAATTTATTTTGTACTATGTAAATAGTACGGAAAAATTTAAGTGTGTAATAATTTTAGAAACCCCGACCACGACCAGGCTATCACTATTTTTTCTTTCATTTATCTCTCATTTTTTCATCAATAAATAAAACAAAGTAAACTGCCGCGAGTCTTTACAATTCGCATCCACGCCGACCTTAACACAAATGTCGTGGCATCTCGGATTCCGGGATTTTAAAATCAAGAAGCGATCTGTCAAGGACGCAAGCGATTCTAGCCATTAATCGCGGATATTTTAAGTAAAAAAGGGTCCAGTTCCCTTGCAGGATACGCCCGTATTTCCTGGGTATTCGCGGGCACCTTACATGCATTCCTCGCAACATCTCCACGGCTCACGATCTGTCCTTGCTATAACTCTCGTAATTGACGTTAGCCACCCAGAGCGGAACCGGGCCGGCAAAGCCGTGTAACTGAAAAATAAATGGTTTCCGTTAAAGTGGTTTTCCTTTTGGAATAAATGCATTAAACATACGATTAAAACTTTAGTCGTACCATAATTATGTTGGATACGCTTATTTGCTAGCATAATATTTAGACTTAGATATAACGTACTCCTTAGATTCTTTTTTTAAAGCTGTACAGGGATAGCCTTTCTTTTAAAGCGCTCCGAAAATCTGTATATACTTATACAATAAGAATGTAACTCACAATCGCTGTATTTGTGTTTAAATTGTTGGCACCAAAGCTACTGAATAGAAACCAAGGAATGCAGATATATTTATAGCACGCATCGTACCTTAATATTTAGGCTTTATTTCATTAAAATTGTTCCACTCTATCAAAACTTATTACAGTTTAAAATCTGTACACTACTACAACTGTATAGTAATACACACTTCTTGTCTCACAGGCGAGCTTCTGAAACCAATCGACAAAACAACGTTCGGTTGGTCAGCTAGTCATGACTATAAGAATAATATAATTAACAAATACATGTATTATCGCGTTGAAGAATGTAGAAAAACACTTTTATAGATGGACTGTTGGAAAACCAAGGACTTGTTTATTTCTGCTTGATGCAGGAATGCTTACCGCTGTATTTATACTTAATTGTTTGAAGCAAAAACTGTTCACATACAAAATTCACAGTGAGTAATCAGATCTACTTCATATAATTCAAATATGGAGGTTTTGGGGGTTAACTATCATCAACTTCGTAGCTAATTCATTGCAAAAACAAACAGACATTCAAAATATACTAAATCATACTTAGCACATTTTCGTTCGTTCCCATATCATCCCGTGGTCATAAATCACGGTCGCGTGGTGACTTGCTATGATAATTTAATTGTTGTGCGTGCACTAAGATGTACTTCATATTTATAGCGAGAACAGTCGCTGTTGTCTTAAGAACATATAGATTACTCTTAATATTATAGTTTTTTGTACCTATTATAGAATTAGTTAATTAGCATGAGTCCATCTGATGGTAAGTGGCTACATAAATCAAAATCAAAAAATCAAATCAACTCAAATCAAATCAAAAATATTTTATTCAAAGTAGACCCTTTACAGAACTCTTTTCGAACGTCAATAAAATCTACCAATCATGGATGGTTGCTGAGATCGACCACATACGCTATCCTTGAGGACTAAGTTGGAACGCTACGGAGAAGTAATTCTCCATTACGACACCCTTTCAATCAGAACACAGCAGCGCTTAACACTACTATTACTTTTTAGTCAGGGAATGCTGTGGCAGTTCGGAGTCGAACCACCAAGGGTCCTATTACCTTAAGATTTTTGTCAGTAAATGTAATTAAGAAGATATTCCGTTTATGTCATATTTTTGCGTGCATTCTATATGTATGTAGGCAATAGCGTCTTCTAACACGCAGACTATATACAAAAATCTTTCCTTAGTTTGTGTGAACATCATTAATCCAAATTTCATTGTTCTGACCTTCGTGTCTAAAGGTGTGATGATTAGTCAAAAGTGAACATCCTTTTGCTTTTATGTAGAAGATTTTAAGGATAGAATTTTTGTATATGTTTGTATTGTTATATGTATGTATATACCACTCGTACCATGTTCGTCAAATACATTTGTGGCACGTGTCCATACGTCATATTGATCTAGGCGTTCGTATTCCAGTTCGGTTCTATATTTCTATGCCTTATCGAAGCCCTATCTATTCTTCCTTAGTACAGCCAGTATATGGAGTACCGCGCGGCACCACAAAGCGACTAACGGAGTACAAAGCCGAAGATAACTTGTTACGGATGATATTGCAACGATATCGATAATTGACATGCAATAAGGAATATTTCGTATTTATGCTCTGCCTCTATAAGACTTGAATGTTTATTTAGTAGACGAAATAGATCTTTTTGTTATTTAAGAAGCTGATCAGATAATTGTGCGTATTTACTAACCGTTAAATTTACTTATTGCTCTTGAACATTTGAACTTTTTTGGGATATCTAAGTAATATATCGCTTTTACCAAATTAATGAAACGGTGATCAATATTTACAGAGCTTAACATAGAAGGTGTCTTTGACAATGAAACTTTTTTGTGACATTTAAGTAAAACTTTTTTTTCTTAATGAAATGGTGATCAGTATTATTTTTATAATAGTAACGAGGCAAAGCAAAAGGCACAAGACCCGTTGGAATAGTGCCAATAAGAGGAGACCTATGACCAACAGTGGACCTTAAAAGACAGATGGAGTATACAGTCCATCAGATGGTGGAAAGGTAAGGGTATTATACTATAACTTATTCGAGACGTTCTAAATTAGTCTTGAGGGAAGGCACTATATCTTTAGCTAACCTGAGGTAGAATAAAAATCGTATCTGGGTTTATGACAGACAGACAGAAGACAGTGTGCCTACTCACCATCTGATGGGCTGCATACCCGTTGCATGTAATACCGTCTTTTTATGTAATGGAAGTAGCAAACGACCAGATGGTAAGTGGCAGCTACTGTCCATGGACATTTGTAATGAACCCTAGATAAGAGTACAATCCTACCTGAGGTCGACCACAGATGTGTTGCTACCCCTGCGGACTAAGTTGCAACGCCTCGGAAAAGTATGTCTTCCTTACCACACCCTTCAAACCAGAACACAGCAGCACTTAACTTTATTATTAGACAGAAATAGGTGCGGTGATAGTGCCACAAAGAGTTCTACCATCTTTAAAACAAGTCTTACAAAACGTTACCTACCTACTTCCAAATACTAAATCAGTATTAAAATCCCATAACTTCTACTACCTATTAATAACCAAGGTATTCTATTATCACATGAGCTAACCACGGCCTGGCTTTCACCATTAATTTGAGCGATATCTTTACAGGTACACGACAGACAATAAAACTTCTGATAAGCAAAGCTACGTCGTTACTGTTAAATAGATTCAACGAGCTTCCATTTAATATGCGAAGGGTTGCTACTCTGTACATATATTGGTTTTTACCATTTTTAGAGACCTTTTATTTAGCTCACGCCTTTTATTTCTATCAGTCGGTCTATCTTCTACATCAAACGACGTAAACTGTAAAATATAATTACTCATAATATACAAACATATTTTTATTTAAGACTAGCTGACCAGGCGAATGTTGTTCTGCCGTTAGGTATTAGAAACTTGCCCGTGATTCAGTGACGTTTGTACAATAACGCCATCTAGTCCATTACGGTAGACCTATAATGTTCACGTACGTAATTCAACGTAATAAAAATTACTTATGATTTTAAATCGTAATAACTGTTATGGTTTTAGGATACGTGTTATTAATATATCTGTATACTCTCGAATTATATTCAATAGCTTTGGTGCTGTGTGTTTAACACAGACCGTGCGCGAGTTACATTCTTATTATATATACAGACTACATAATTAAGTCTAGTAAGAACGTCTAGATTCTAGAGAACTGAAAAATCATTTGGAAGACCTCTCTCCCCTTTTCACCTAAATAACTCACGTAGACAATGGATTCCCTCATACCAATTCCCTATTACATTTGAGTACACAAAATTGTAGGCATACCTTATCACACTTTTCAAAACCACAGCAAAGTTAAAAGTATAAAGTAATTCACAGCAAATACTAATGGAGGAATCCATCGAGGTTCGACTCCGGTAGCACCACTGTCACACCTTTTTTGTCTAATAAAAGCAATGTTGAGCGCTGAGTATTCTAATTTGAATGGTGAAGGGAACATCCATTTCCGAGGCATTCCGACTTAGTCCTCAGACGTAGCAACGCATTTATGGTCCTCAGGCATTTCTAATGTTATCTGAGGTTGATTACACATCTATGGCACGCAGTGGCGACTCACCACCCGATGGACTGCATGCTCGTATGCTACATCTAAAATAGTCAGATCAATAAACGCTTACAATTTCATATCGTAATTAAAGCTTTTAAGCAATTTGCGAACCGCGTGGCGGAGCGGTCATCATACCGGTCTGACGCGCAGTGTGTTCCGGGTTCAATCCCCGGCCAGACAGATATCTGAATGATAAATTTAGACTTCTGTTCTGGGTCTGGGTTGTGTATTCGGGTTTGTGTGTCCATGGCACCCACGAAACAGAAGAAAATCCTACTGTGGGGCTATGAGTGTAGAAAGTGTAGAAAGAGTTTTAATTCTCACCAGCCCTGCGATCCGGAAACTTCCTCCAAGCGTTGCCCTGATACAATAAAACATTACGTAATTATGCACTTCGGTACTATGATACACGATCACCTTTATCCGACACGGATTCTCAATACCGGGTATTAGACACGTGTTTCAACGTCAGCGATTATGTACAAGAGATGAGTTTCTAGCAAAGCAAAAGACGAAGGAATATTTAATTAAAATTAGTGCGCATTCAGAGAAACGATTTGAAATTGGAATATAAAAACGCAATACAAAACGTACTATTTTTTAGTTGACCGGCATTAGAGAACATGAGAATAAAAACATGTGACCGCAAAATTTAAAGCCTCCGTCGCCGTACTTTGTGTAATTTACATTTCAGTTTGTAATTTTTAATATACAGTTCTTTTATTTGTAACGGTGTACTCTGCAAAGCTATGTTGCATAAGCATAGGTATCTACATGTCTGTGGTATCTGTACCCATCACAAAATTATTTGCACAAAACACATACGGATTTTATCGCTACATATATGTATGTAAATACGTAGAAAATACGGCAGCGCGTACTTACCTATAAGCATCTCAAATGTTTTGTCCTACCACACATTAAAAATATCAATATCATGTTTTGTAATAAAGTAAATTCCAGGACATCTTTGCTTAACAAATCGCTACTCAGTAGAATATCTTCGCTTATATCGCTACTCGGCCCAAGTGAAGCAAGTACCTTAATCCCTTGTTGTGAGAATGGCAGCTATTTCATAGAGCCAAGCTTTGCCCCGAGCACTGGTGTATCAATCAGATTAAAATATATTCTGTCTCAGCACTGGTTTCCTTCATACAAACTTGTTTTATATCATGCAGAATTCAATACAATATCAACCTTCTTGTTTATAGCATAAAAACTAAGACTTAACGAATAAGCTTTGTGATCCTTTTCTGCATTACTTATCGTTTGAGTCCGTTTGATGCGCCGTAATTCTTTAGTGTGTATTATTTTAGATTAGGCTGGATTCATCAAAGATCAGACAGAACAAAGATACAGAGTAAAAAGTAACACGAGGCCAATATATATCTATGGTATCGATGAGTACCTAACTCTTCAGTAACCTCTCATTAATGAAGTGTTCGAATCAAGTTCTGTTGTTTATCTTAGGCTCTTTCTTCTTAATATAAACGAAATATGTTAGAATCCTTCGCGGATAGTCGAAGGATAGACAGATGTCCATGAGCGGTAGTCGTCAATTACCAACTAACAGATTACATGGTCGTTTGCTACGAATATATATTTACAAAAAACACCGGAAGCACCACACGGCTGTTATTATTACTTAGCATGGTAATAGAAGGACACTTACACGAAACATTCCAACTTAGTCCTCAAAGATCATAACGTATTTGGGGCAATAGTCAGGGCCGGCCTTAACATCTACATAGGTGGTAGAAGGCACGTAACATCAGATGAACCGCATGCTCCTTTGTAGCTTTTTTTAAAGGTGGTAGAACTCTTTGTGGCTCGACCAACTTGGTCCTCAGAGGTAGCAACGCATCTGGAGTCAGCCATCGGTAAGACTCTTGTTTTATGTGAGATTGATTACAAATGTCCATGGGCGGCAGTGATCACTTATCATCAGGTTGACTGCATGCTCGTTTGCTACTTTCAAACTATAAAAAACTTCAACGTTATAAAACTACACCACCACTCCCACGGACTAGAATACAGTAACAGATAATCTCGGCAGTATTTCAACCATATACGGTGTCCAAGACATGTCATAATATTTTTGTTGTCGATTTGAGTAGAGCCACAGACCAAAGGAAGCCGTTTTACTTGTTCAACAAATACATATTAGTTACAATACACATAACTCGAGTAAACAAAGGTGTCTCAGTACAAAGGGATATATTCAGTTTATTCCAATGCTACATAAACTGTAATAACTCGTATGTGCTTATGAATTACTTGTAACGTTGTTAGTAAAATGGGATTATGGGAGAGAAATTTGTTCTTTGAATGTATTACCGTTGTCATAACTTTATGGAAACAGGATAATATCGTAACAAATAAAAAACAACGTGCCAACCGAAACAATAATTTTATAACAATAAATCCTTCCAATATACCTTAAATTACATACAATCAAATAACGTGTTGGCAACACGAAGGGGCATCACTGAGTACAGCTACTTTTTGTTCCGGAAGATTTTTATAGATAAAGGAAGCGAGAGTTGGGGGCCATCTTTTTCGAGTAGTTTAGTTGTGTTTGTGGTTTTTGAAAGTTGATAAGAGTTTTTATAAACGCATCTAGCAATAGCTAAACATTGTATGCAAACAAATAAGATTGATTTAAACAATATCTCTAGGTGAAATATGTCTTCATTGAATATATATTCACGTCGAAATAAAATGCTAGTGTAAAATACTCCTTTTCATGAATATAAGTCTTAACAGTCCACAGAAACTGTTAACCAATATATCTGATAAAGAAACTCCGTTATCCTCGCAGCATAAGATTTATTAGCGGTATAATCTGAAGCAATTTAAATACATCCAATACCTTATTGATTCCTAAAACAACTGTAACACGCGAAAGCAATGAAGATGATAACTCGCGCGTACAAGCGGACGTGATCGCATTTGTACGACCATTGTCATCGGCCGATAGCATCCGAACGGAGCCGAATACAGCCGATACGCATCTCCAACCGCCGCGCATGACACAGATAATCTAAACCACCCGCTGCGCCCACAGATATTATATAGCCAACTTAATAAATGCCCATTAAAATAAATTGTTTGGCATTGTTAGCTTCCGAGTAGTTCCGAGTCGCGTGCTCCCTTGGTCTGATTGCATACCTTTTATTAGCGATCGTATGATAACGTATGAATGGTAATATATGTCTCGGATGTAAGGATAGTCATGGCTTTTATTACACTAGATAAATTCGTTTGCACTAAATTAGTATTCGCAATTATTGCAGTCTTAATTTTAAAGACCATTATCAGCAGTAGAAATTGGGAAATCTATATTTTTATGTTTTTACGCGATTGAAATAAAATCAATACTAATTATTTTATCTAAGTACCTACTAAGTACATTTAAAAATGTGCCAGTATTTTATGACTAATGTTCTACATACATATCATAATCATTAATGTCCATTAATATTATTGATATTAAAATAGGATTGTAATGCCGCCCTACATGAAAGCAACAGACCCAAAATTGGTTTGGCGCGTAGCTGTCAAAATGACAGCTAATATCCGTCCGTAGACAACGTTATTGAGCTCGTCTCTGGCTAGACTACCTGAGAGATTGCGATCTGCCGCGTGCCGTAGGAATGAACAAAAAATATTACCGGATGAATGCCTGGATACTGGTTTCCAAAGTATCGAAACGAGACTATGTCAAAAATTAAAATGAGAATTAATTATATCTAATTTTAGTTTTAAAAAATGATATAGTGATGTAACGTTTTATATAAATAATCAATGACTTATAAAATTCTTTCGTTAGGGTATTGAACTGACAATAATACTAAAGCCATATTAAAATTATTAAAACTGTTTTTAATTTGATATTTTTCGAACGAGACAAACTTTCTTGTCTGTTTTGCTAGTAGTGAGAGATATGTCTTATATTACTAATCTTAGTAAGATTCTCCCCAGATCCTTACAAAAGCTCTAAAAAGTTTCACGCGTCAACAGAAGTCACTGAAGTTGAGGATCACTGGAACTGTAGTAGGTTATTGACACGGTATTTTAAAATGGCTTTCAAACGTTTTGAATAATGTTATTATAACAGAGATGTACTGTGACGGTTTATTCTTAAAATCGGTTATTCGGCTGTATCGTATTACGGTATTTTTTCATAGCTAGCACGAAATGGAAGGTTTTTGACTGGCACGTGTATCAATCACCATGCATAATACAAACTGAAAGCTATATTAGGTTGAAATGTGCCCTTGGTATTATATGTCAAAAATTATAACATAATTCTTATTAA
>DWNY01001389.1:0-12762 GCA_018250635.1 Telegonus apastus
AATACTATTTTTAATATAATATTACTAATTAGTATGTAATTATTTGTTTTATATTAAAAATTAACACGATTTTTGCTTAGTGACATACTATCAACTTGTTTATGAAATTTAGGGTAGTTTAATTTATATCAGAAATCTAATCGCTATCACCAGTATTAACTGAACCGCATTTATATTTTTAAGGTCCTGTTAAAATTGTCTAACTGTGTAGGTATAAATTATGAAACAAACATTAATATCGTACTTACCAACCAAGTCGAGGCTACTTCTGACTACTTTTCGTTTGAATCTTTCTGTTGGTAAATACGCGAGTACAATTTCTACGAATGTTCTCTTTATCTTTCCAGGAACTCTGAAATATGTAGTGTGTATACTTTAAGCTGAATTTCATTACTTGGATACCTTTCTAAAACTGAAAATATCTGGAGCAGCATAGTACATCATTGTTGATAGTAGGAGTTGTAGACAGACTTCTGAAAGTTACGCGACATAACCACCTTGGATATGATGATTGATGATATACATATTGCGATATCTGATGGTTTTGTCATACTCGATCATCAAAAAACTACCAGGACATAAGAACTCATTAAACGTCATGACTGTATCAATAATTTTGCAGTACTACAGCAGCAATACTAACGGTGTGACGTCATCTTTGATGACTGTGATCTCAGTTTCGTCACAGGATTGCAGGCAGTCGCATGATAGTCCGGACCGAGTGGCCCAGCTCGGTTTGAGCGCTGTTAACTGACTCGCATGTGTTTGGAGGCACCATATTCCACTGAGGTTGCATCGTTCATGTTCAGCTGAAAATATTTCAGTAAATAATTTGAATGTTTGATTTACATTAAGTGGTGATGCGGCACCGAAAGAACAATTGTTAATTTAAAAAGAATGCTAAAATATGTCTGTTATTATTATTGAGTCTGTCTGTTATTATTAAGTTAGTATTATTAAAGATAGGAAGATGATCCCATTGGAGAAGGCTTGCTAAAGACAGGCAAGAATGAAAAATGTCGAAAGAGGCCTTCGCTAAAAGGCGTCTATCAAGACAGATTAAAGACATTATTGACAATGAATTTATTTATGATAGTAGATAGTAGAAGTAAAAATAATTCATCTACTGAAATATTAGTTTAATTTTAATGTTTGCAAAACAAATAAAAAAGTGCAAAAATGAGTTTATTTGGTGACATTAGATTCAAGAATAACATAATAAATATAGCACATTACGATGTAATTTTCACTTTTTCAAAAAACATACGAGTATTCAACATGAAATGGTCGTTGCATTTGCACATTTGCCTCTGTGCCATTTTCCGGCAAAGTACGGTGCAAGCACTATACGAGTATTGGGGGTAGAGACCACCCTCGTTCTCGAAGTGGAAGCGGCAAGCGCGTTGTTTGGGTGTTGTTTCTGCCGTCAGTGGGTCATTTTCGATGTTCCTTACTGCAACTTGCCGACTGAAGTTAAAGAAGAAAAATATGTTGTTTAGTTAAAACCATGTAGTTTTAAAAGTAACCCTTTTTGGTTCAACTTCAGCGGCACCGCTGCTACGTCTGTTTCTGCCTTATAAGAACAATGCGGAGCGCTGCTGTATTTTGCTTCGAAGACCAAGGGAGACATACTCATCCGAGTTGTTCCAACTTAGTCCTAAGAGGTAGGAATGCATCTGTGACCGACCTCAGGTAGGACTCTTGTCTTGTCTGTCTTATCTGAGGTTGATCACCATGTCCATGGGCGACAGTGGCCACCTACCATCATATGGCCTGCATGCTCTTTTGCTACATCAATAATATAAAAAAGAGCGGTAAATGAGACTAATCAAGTAACATCGATATACATAATAGAGCTTATTACTTACCGATACATTTTTCCAGGAATTATTTTTATAGTAGAGGAGTGTACAGTTGTAATACTAGGAACCTCGTCCTCTCCTAGAGTGTAAACCTGCCGAAACAAGTAATGAAATAGTTAAGAATATAAATATACCTACTATTAAATCCTACACCATTAAGGGTACATACCATACTATGTGTTAAAACTTCGAATTTCATAACACCACGTTTTAGTTTTTTATTGTTATTCATGGGGTAAGGTTTAGGATTTCTGAAAATAGATTAATAAGTAACATTTTGTTTGTACTGAAAAGTGAAAGTTATGGATACCAATACTTTAATAAAATATTACCAGGAATCGGTAACATTTAGAGCAAAACAAAAATATAAATGTAAGCGAAATATATTATTTGTATCTCACAAGAGAAGTGTTAGATATGCTTTGTAGAGTCCTGTACAATCAAATTACATTTTATATGAACTTACGTAGTCTGAATTGAGTTGATGATAAAACATCGTCCCATATCAGTATCTATAGGTTGAAAGTAATCACAGCAATCGAATTCTCGGTCATTATAGGAACAGTTGACCAATATCTGAGGACACTCGCTCCGAACTAGCCTCGCATAGTAACTGTAGTTGGATATGGGACACAGGTAGTCTGGTTGTTTCGGCGTTGCACATGTTTGTATGAGACGGTACGCAACGCCTCGGAAGTATGCTATATCTCTCAAAGCGTCTTCCAGATCTGTGAGATGGTCGGGTGGCCAGATTCTACGAAGTTCGCGACACTTGTTATAACGAATATATTAAGCATGTGTTGCAATCGTAAAACCGTAATAGAATGAAGTCAACCTTAGTTATATGCAAATATCTAAGCAATTGCTAGAGATACAGGCTTTATGAATGATGAAATAACGAAGAAAACATTTTTGAGTGCCTAAGGCACAGTGCGTGATTTTCTTAATTAAGTTTGGTAATAAAGTTGATTTGGTGAAGCCTACCTTCACTAGTCGACCTTAAAAAAACTGACGAAGAAATCCAGAATAACGGAAGATGAGATAGTCTGGTGTTAGCTGCGCTAAATAAAAAATATACATAGCGACAAATAAAATGATTACTACACAATCTACACATCTTTATATCTATATTTTAAATACTAGTCACTTACGTATCGGATACATTGTATATTTTGTTGGTGTTTCCCGTTTCACACACAGCTACGGTGGGCATTTTTGTGTCCCAGTCCGTGTAAATAGTCTCTACGCCGAAACTTATGGGATTGTTCACGAAGGCTTCCCATGCCGCAATCATCAGCAGCGCCGAGCCATACCATGATAATATGACTAGGATCACCCAGACTAATCTTTGGAAACAAAAAAGATTCATTTATATTTGTCTCACTTTTGGGCAATGGTTCTTTCACAATTGGAATTGTTTAGTTTATTTTTTTTTTATTTATATCTACTCCCAAAATTAGGGCTTCAATGGGTAGCTAAATATAGGGAAATGGTGAGAGGCATCATGGATGCTATTAAAATAACAGCTAAATCTGTATCATTTGAATTTTAAAGCACTATTTTCCTAGCCGGGAAACGATAGTGTTTATTTGAAAAAAAAAAACATACCTACAAACATGTTGTATTGGTGTGTATGCTTTGCTATTATTGGATCATTCAGTGATAGTGTTAAATATATAATATAAAATAATAATTTTTAGAAACTGATACATGATCAATCTAAGGGAAGGGCATTTTGTACGAGTTCAAAATTTACATTAAGAAATTTAAGTAATTCTCTTTAGGTCTTACCGTTCGGACCAGTGTTTAGTATCATCTGCTATAAAGCGAACACCGGCGAACGAACAATTTGCACAATATTCCTTTATATGGCTTTTACAGGATGGTAAAGACATTGTATAAAGTGCAGTGCTGAGTGTTTTATATTACGCAAGTATCAACCGAGCATGCAGCTCATCTGATAGTATGGGCCCACTGCCACCTATGAACATCTGTAAGCAACTCTAGATAAGATCACAGACCTATCTGAGGTCAGCCGCAGATGTGTTGCCCTGAGGAATTTGATACGCTTCGAATAGTTATGTTTCCCTTATCACAATCTTTACAAGAACCAGCTACAACTGTTATACGTATTTCAAATGAACATGAGAATTTCATTATACCCATTCATATTAAGTTTAAAACCTTTTCAACCATTACGAAATTAATATTTTCAATGAATCATACTCGTAGAAAAAATGTTAATAAAACCAGTAAATATGTTTTTTATCCGCATGTTTCACTTTCACGGGTGAAGTAAATAACAAAATCTTTCAAAAAATTATAAGATATAGTCCTTAAAATATGTAATACTTTAGTCCTCGAGTATTCTATTAATTAAATACATTGTGTTAGTACTAACGACCTTATAGACAGCGTTGGCGTAACCTCAATATAGCATCATAGATACAGGCATAGCTACGAGTAGAACTAGTTATTACTAATTGTTCAATTTGTTGTAAATATTTAATTAAGCACTTAACATGGAGTTGTGTAATTTCATGATCATGAAGTGCATTGAACATGTAGAATAATGGTGAAGGTTATTATAATTATGTGCATGCAAGATCTGATAGCGCTGTTTGTTTATTGCAGAGGTTATGTTTATTTTGGCGTTTGAATTTGTCCTTAGAACTAATTATTAATCAGAATATGAATTTTTGTATTATAAATTTTAAGGTATAAGTCGTAATAAACTTTTCAGAGTAATTATGACGTTAGATCTAATCCTATGTGTATCAAATGTAATCAAAGTTTTAGCTCTGCATAAAAGTGTTATTGTAGTGTCAGTCAAGACTCTTTAGACCGCTAAAATTATGCATGTACATATGTAGATGACTTATTCCGATATTATCTTTTTATAGTCTTCGAATAAATTTGAGCTTGTCTGGGCATTCTGTACTATGAACCCCAGACTGAATGCGAATACCAGAATTATCGAGGAGCTATAGCAAGTAATGTTTATGCACCTTGGCATTAAGGGTGCTAGTCTAGGTAGGTAGGTAGGGTGTCTAATAGGATAAGACCACTGTTCTAAGTTAAGATAGAATAAGGAATAATGGTATTATCAACTTAACATTAATTGATATGCCCAAATAGTACCTAATAGCATACATTTATGAAAGTTTCATAACAATTGCAATTGAAATAGGAGTAATAAAAGTCCAATATTTATTTAAATGTTTATTTACAAAGTTATTACTTAAATACTAAAAAATGTACAATGACTGTAATGTTTAGACATAAAATGCTATAAATTAAAAGTTACAATATGTATCATTACATTGTTGGTATATTTGGAACTATAAAAGCTGGAAATGCTTCAACCTAACCTACAAAAATATATTTGAAAAATAATGTCTTCGTAATTGTATCAAATCATTCATCCAGTAAACATTCAAATTCACTCTAAATAATTTATCAAAATCTCTTTTTGTAGAGGCAATTACTCGTAAGTTCAATTTAATCGAAAGACAACGGCATAAATATTGTGTCAGTATCAGATCTTATGCGTGGAACCGCAGTAATTTCATTATTATTTCTTCTATTAGTGAAAAAATAAAGTTACAAGTAAATATAGTCCACTTGATACCACCATACCATTGGTCCACCATAGAATTAACCTTCCCTTGAGTTAAACGTCTTGTAAATGAAAGTTTTTTCGGTATAGTTCAAGTTGAATTACTTATTGTAGTAACGTAGCTGATGTCTTGAATGTATCATAATTAAGGCCAACTAAACTAAATAATACAATAATCTACAAGTATTGTAACAAGTCAGGGCCAGTCAGGAACGGTGAATCAAAATTTTGTTGGTCCTGAATGAAGTGGTGTGGGTGAGCTGGCGGTGGATGGAGAGCTGGCTGCTGCTCAGGGTGGCGACCGATGAAACCGGCGTGGGTCAGAATGTTGTATATCTCGCTACGAGGCACAGAATCTGCTTCTCGTTGGAATACCTGGAATGAAAAAGGAAAGTTTAGATCTACGAAATCGTTACTATAAGTTTTGTATATGTGTCGACTAAAGATTTACAGCACTATGAATGTTTAAGGTTTTTATTGTACAATTTTAACGTAGCATCTCTAGAGGTTTTTGTGTTGAGGACAAAAAAGTAGCCTATCATTATTCGTAAAGTATTCTTTTTTGGCCCAAATACTTGTTACTGTTACTTCACCGAATTCTGAGGTTCTCGTATACTAATCTGTATATGTAATAAGAATATAATTCACGCTCGCTATCTGTATGTTTAAAATTACTTGCTGCCAAAACAACGGGATTTAATTCATTGAAATACAGATATATTAATAGTACGAATCTTAACTTAACATTTAGGTTTTATTTCATCAAAATCAATCCACTCTATCAAAAGTTATTACAATATAAAATCAGAAGTAACTTTACTTACGCCAAATTACGTACGTACGCGAATAGTTCTACCTTAGTGGACTCGATGGCGTTATTGTAAAAACATCATTGACTCACGAACAAACTTCTAAATGAAAATGGCAGAACAACGTTCGCCGAAATAACTAAAACACCTAATTAAGAAATTGCGCTAATTTTATACTATAGGTAGACAGACAATTGTTTGTATTAATAAACATACAGGTTTTTCTCCTTGGTGCAGTACACTGGTGAGCGTGAGAATCTGCCGCAAGTGAGGGTTCCGTAGGGCTGGCTTCCTCAGGTGTGGTGGCAACTGTTCTTCCTCATGCCGCACTGCCACCACCGCCGGGTGTGGTGGGGGAAGACAGTATGCAATGTGTGCGCTAACTGCCAGGAATAGGAGCGCTGACTTCATTGTTACTGATGCTGAAATCTTTATGAAAGTATTTTAAAAATTTTAGTAGTTAGTAATCCTTAGTTTTAATAGTATATAGGTAGTTACTAAGTATTTTTTTTCTTTCTATGTTATGGAAGTAACAAATGCGTTGCTACCCCTAAAGACTAAGTTGGAACGCCTCGAATAAGTATGACTACCTTACCATACCTTTTAAACCAGAACACAGCAACGCTTAATACTGCTGTTATAAGGCAGAAATAGGCGTGACGGTGGTGTCGCCGAAGTCCAACCACAAAGGCTTCTACCACCTACAAATGCTCGATTATTATGAAACATTTCATAAAAGTGAACAAAAACAGTACACTACTTCACGTCACGAAGAAATGTTGGTTTACTCTCGATGGGAACTAGGTATAGCGATATTTTTAATCATCTGCAGTAATTTTCTAAATCACTAATATGAAATTTTGGGTATGTATTATTAAGTACATTGTAAAATAACTGTCTGTAAAAATATTGTGTTTACGTACGAGAACTGAAAGGAATGTTAACCTTTTCTTAATAATGATCATGTGAGAAACCTTGAGATGTTAGTGTAAGTTAACCTGAATGTTACATTGTTTTGGCTATCAAGGTTAAAATAGACACATTTTATTTTATATAACGAACCACGAATCTCATATTATTGGAGGTGCATGAGAGTTATGTGAATAACAATACTGTGATTATAATGATTTATGATTTGACCTTATTATAGGAAACTTTTGCCATTTGCACATTAAAACAGCAATTCTTTCAACGCGCGTTGTTGTATACACACATTGGTACACACGCAAAGGTATGGTAATACACACATTGTTGATATACACGGGTGTCCTCTTAGAATGAGGAGATTTTAGGCAAGTCCTCCGCTTTGACAAAGTTTGGCAAACTCTATCTATCCAAGTTTGAGAACATAATTCACAGTTCTAAGAACTTTGTTATTAGAAAACTCTCAGCTATGTAGATATTCTCATATCCAATACGTATTGGATACTTATAAGAGAGATATGAATCTTCGTAGGCATCGTCAACCCATTACTGAAAAGCTGGACACGCGTCTGATTTCAGAGTGTATGGGTAGTGTGAGCGATAGGCCATAATCAACCACGCTGGCCAAATGCGAGTTTGTAGACTTCACAAACCTTTGTTTTTAAAGAACTCTTAGGCGGGTAGGTTTCCTCGCGATGTTTTCCTTCACCATTTTAGGAAGTGATTCTAATAGGTACATAACTTTGAAAAATCAAAGACGCGTGCTTGCCTAGGTTCGAACCTCGAACCCCCCGATTAAGATGGCGAGTTTCAAGTGTCACTGATACGTATTTCATCAACATACAAGTAAGTTCTAAAATTCACAGTAAACTTCAAATTAATCAGAATTTAAACCCCGGTACGCACTCGGTATTACACGTGCAATTGGCTGAACTTACAGCCAATTGCACGTGACGCAATTACGAGGAAGATGATTAATGAATGAGGAAGAACTGTTAGAAGTATGTCACGGTCAAACCAGAGATACTATTTATTCTGCTTATATTTATGCGTGGCTTAATCAATGACACTAGAACTTATATGTCCGATCGGAATTTAATTGAACTGTTTTTATTGGCTCTGGAAACATAAATACTGCTTCGCGAATGTATTACGGTCAAGTACTGTACTGTAAGTAAGTCTTTCCTGCAAAGCGAAATGTTCACGGAATCGAGTAGAGATAACTGAATCTATACTAACTGGACACTTTTCATTAAACATCTCTTGACAATTGCTATATAAATAGTTTCTAAGGGCTTGAGGTCATAATTCACATCGTCTGTAATTTTGAATACCTACTAGTATCGTCGCTTATCGGGAGCCCAATAGAAATAGTAATAAATAATCGTGGACTGCCTCCGAAAATATTGTTGATAGCTCCGAAAGCGTCCGAGAAAGATTACCGGTTGCAGTTACCGTATTTCCTAAATATACCGTACCGTATAACCGAAATTTCCTCCGAAACTGTCTCTTATTGATACGAAACAAGCAACTCCAAAGCATAAAACTTTGGATATCACTAGATGTAAAGAAGTGGTAAGTACGTTACTGTTATTGCATTCTTCTAAAACAGAAACACTTGAAATTATGCCAGTAGGTAGGTAACAGGTGTTACTAGTAAAAACATACTCATTCTTATGAGAATATACCATGACTCCATAGAGATGAAACCCGATGTCGTAACATGTCAACAATGTAGTACAATGCTTTCAAGGTCGACGTAGGTAAACAAACTTACTTTCAAAATTACAAGTTAGTCAATGCTCGAGACTCTTTCATATTCGATCTCTATTTTAACAAAGACAGCGATATGTACCTAATACTGCCAAAAGATTTAATCGGGTAATGATTTTCGAAGAAAAAATAGGTACTCGTATTTCTATTTTTTTATAATAATTTATGAAATTAATTCTACTACAAAGGTAGCAAACGAGCTTGATACACATGATGATACAAAAGAAGTACCTGCCCGTGGACATCTATTATTAACTCCATTATTAAAAATATTAAAGGTGGTAGATCCTTTTGTGGTTCGACTCCGGCGGCACCAAAGCCACACTTATTTCTGCCTTATAACAGCAGTGTTAAGCGCTGCTGTGTTCTGATTAGAAGGATGTGGTACGGGAGATATACTTACTCGAGGCGTTCTAAGTACTCAGGGGTAACAACGCATCTGTGGATGACCTCAGGTAGGACTATGATCTTACATGGGGTTGATTACAAATGTTCATGTGCGGCAGTGGCCACGTACCATCAAGTGAGCTGTATGCTCGTTTAGTACTTTCATACCATTAAAAAGTAGTTATTGCGGTCAGCCACAGATGATATTTGATATCTCTGAGGATTAAGTTGGAATTTTACGTCTTGTGTAAGTACCCATCTCCTTTGTCATATTCTTAAAGCCAGAACACATCGATGTTAAATAGTTGTTAATAATTGTTATTAGGCAGAAGTAAGTGCGACAGTGGTGCATCCGGAGTTGATATAACGATATGACGTATCACATTTTGCTGATGAAAATCGTAACACTAGTTCAATGATGAAAGTCATCAAGATTAACGATGTGCGGTGACATTTTTACATCTCGCTGTTGTATAACAGATATTGCAATAATCTAATTGGTTTTGTATGCAAAATACGAGTAACATACCAAATTATATGTATGTATGTCAAGGTGTGTCTAGCAGTGAAACAATTTGGCGGTAACCGGTTAATTTGCATAATTTCGTCGGTCGATGACATTTTAATAATCCTATTTTCCTAGATTTTTTTTATTATTATGCTGTAAATTCTTAGATTAGATTCAATGATTATGATAACATATGACTTGTTATGTGAATGCTTTAATATTCGTAAAATTTCAAGTGCGTCAAAATTGCCGTGCACAGGAAAACGTCTTTTCCGACAACTGATTAGAGTTAAGGATATAGAAAGCTTTGTTAATACATATCTGATTAAAAGATCTGTTTATGTTAAACAATTGTCCGTTCCTATATGTAAAACATTTTTACTTTACATTTAAACATTTAACAACAAAACTATAACATGATTATATATATATTAACATCGCAATATACAATGTAGAGCAAGCGCATATTGCACGCACGGTAACAAGAAATATAAGAAGGCATCGACAAATTAAAAATAAGTGCTTAAATCGAGTAAAAATTTAACTGCTATAATATTTAACAATTACCTGAAATTTGTGAAAGTGAAGCTTTATTTCTTCGAAACTATTGCAATCAACTACTGTACACTATTCACACAAGCACTATTTTTTTCACTTGGGTTAATTTTAAATCTGTAAAATATTTCCGAAGGTAGACACCGTTAGACAGGTACGTATGAAGGATGGTTGGGTTCTGAAGATCATACTGACCGCAAGAGAGCGGCGTGCCACCACCACGACATAAGAGCGATCGTCAAACGTTTCCCCTTTGTAAGCTTATTGTAAACAAGCAATTGCACCTGGCTCTACTTAAGAGTTCTCCAACTCATTTTTTTAATAAAAGTTAAGCTGCAAATGGGCATGGAGTCTGGTTGATCGTAAGGGGTTATTGTGGCTTATGGACATCTGTAAGCAATGGTACGTTTCTAACAGATGTTTCTTGCAGACGTCTGGTAACTTTTATGTACGGTTTCTATCTGAAGTCTAAGATGACTAAGATGGTTCATATAAAAGTGAGCAAGCAACCTTTACGTGATACATTTGTAAATCTACGTGTGAAAAGATGAAATGAAACGATCGATTTCAATATCTATCCTTACAGACAGACATCATAATACATTGCAATTTAAGAACACTTAAAAAACTGATTTTTATTTAGGTAGGTACCTATATTATAAAAAATAACATAATTAATAGTTTAGAAAATGGCACACAATACACATCACAGACTGACGATCCAATTTTATTTATATGTAAGTATATATTAATATTGACTTGTGTAATCAATAACTATGTACAGTACTAGTTTAATATGTTTGCTATAAATTGCTGAAATTCTGTTATTTGATCCATTTTGAGGAGCGCTAGCTTATAACATGTTAGATAATTAAATTAAAACATAATTTGTCAGTATTGAGTTTTTGTAAGATCTTAAAATTAGTAGGTTGATTTTTAAATTTCATTAAAAAAGCGTAGACAAAATTATTATTACATGAAGTTCAAGTATTCTATATGCAGTTTTATCCGAAAATAATTTGAAATATTGGCAACCCTTGAAGGATAAATATCGTTGTATTCTCACTAAATATTACCAGTGTATGTCTATGATTTAAATCACTATAAAATCCATCATACCTATATAATCAATACCTTTAAAAATACTTTACTTACTATGTTTGGTATAAAGCTCACGTAGACAACACACCTAATAGCTAATTACATAATCTTCTATAACCGTGTGCAACACTTAATTTTATTTATACTTAGTATAAACAAAACTCGAGCATTCGAAATTTTATCATATATTATGCACAGTGATACACTCTAGACCTGCTTTAGATTTGGCATTAAATCAATCCCATTAGCGTGAACATATAACAAAAATATAAATATTTAATTGGTATTAGTTTGAATTCCTGATAAAATTGACTTTAGAGATCCTTTTTCTGAACAGTAAACTATTAAATGAAAACATGTTTTGTTTACTTAATGACTAAACTTCGTGTTGAACTTTAGTAGCTTTCGTGTTGAATAAAATATGATCGGTATTGACCTCTAAATATTCTACATACATTATTGAACACAATAGCGCTTTAATGTATAAGATAACGTAGCAAAAAACTTGAATTTTAAAATGTAAAAGTGTTACATTTACACTAATGACCTTTAAAGCTCGTTAATAACTGGCAAACAAAAGGAATTGACATAAAGGTATTGACTTTATTCTCTAAGTCTATTTATTCCTATGTATATATACATTCCAAACAATGATATTTGATAAATTCAATAATTATGTATGTGTTTACAATTGAGTAGTTACGTTAAGAAATGACATTCTTAGATACGAAATATCAATTGTGGACTGTAGTAGACGCTATCTAAAGCAGTTGAGTAATACATAAAAGGATAGTGCCTAAATATCGAAACTACTGAACTTTCGTTGGGAACCTGTTTTATTCTAGTAATTCTGTACTCTTGAGTATGGCACAATGTTAGATGATATAATACTATACTAGCAGACCAGTTACAATGGTACGACATTCGACCATAATTAAAACTATACAAAAACTAAACTTATACATCCAAATAAAATATTATCTTGTTTATGTATTTTTAATCTGTGCATAAGAAAAACATTCATTATAGGGAAAATGAGGTTTAATTTGCCAAGCTGCATTAAAATCAATAACGCATTTTTTGAGATAGACATGTGACATAGTTGACGATATTGTTTAACATTGTCAATTTATTATTTCGTTCAATTTAATACATATTCTCTGCATGAACTTTCACGTATGCCTAATACCATGCTCCTCTTTCAGAATATTCAGAAAATGGTAC
>DWNY01001390.1:0-12760 GCA_018250635.1 Telegonus apastus
TAAGTTACGTTCCTTTCACCATTGAGTTAATGTACTTCTGTATTGAATAAACCCGATATTACGTCTATTCTAATCAAATCTAATCTAATATAATCTAATCAAATCTAATAAGATTAATAGAATTGTACTTATGTACTTTGAATAGTGATTATATTTAACGTATAACATTTTTTACACTCGTAGGCCTGCAGTAGAATTTTAGGCGTGGATCCCTGGACATACATAAAGATGAATGTACTAATGTTCTCAAACTATTCATAAGTCCCATAACAAGTGTTACCAATATCCAATGATAACAACCTAAACCGAGGACTTGACGTGCCCTTCAAATCTAGCAAGCGCGCTTGAAAAGATATTATCTAGGCCTGTGACAATGTGACATGAATACATGTGACAATAATAAATATAGTAGCACATCACAAGATACTAGCAGAGCTTGTCCGGATAATAATATCAGATAACAATGTAAAGGAATGCCATCTGTTTTTTTAAACTGACAATTTAGTTGTCAACTCAATTTTATACATATAATTTTTATCGATTTGAATTTTTAAGAAACATAATATCTTATATCTAAACGATTGTTTCCTTCTACACACAAAACTTCATAATCTTTGACGATAACTAATTGAAGTGAAGTCCCTTCGATCGTTCCAAGAATTATACCCGACGCTAATACAAAATCTCTTAAGATTAATGCGTATCTACGTGGTAGCACGGTATCTTCCATTCGATCGTTCATTTGTTCATTTCGTTCGTTCATTCATTCATTCCCTTTAATAACGGCCGGCTGATGAAATTACGATGTATGGATCGAGAGATATCCGGTAATAGGATAGGAATGTTCTGACTAAGCCGCTTCTAATAAGCAACAGTGTAATGGAAATTTATTAGTCGGGATATCATTATGTCTGTTATCTATTTCAGAAGGTATATTTTAATGGTTGACCTACGTAGTATAATAGATACCAATTATGTCGTAGAAAAAGTTCTTGATGTCTTTACTTTTTCCATGTTCAATCCTAAGTGTTTACATAGTAAATTTAACCAGTATTATGAGATAATGTAGAACAGTCATTACAAGTTGACATTTTTTTGCATGACTGTGAAGTAAAAAAATGAAATGATAGGCTTCAGGTAGAAACTCTAATTTACATGAAGTTGATAACAAATATCTATGTGTAGCAGTGACCCCTCTTGTCGTCAGAAGGACAGCTCGATTAAAATATCTTCAATACGATCCCAGAATACTTCAATCAAATTCAAATTCAAATCTCATTTATTCAAAGTTGATTCATATAGAACTCTTTTTGAAAGCCAAAATCTACCAACGCTTCGGAAGCTTTATTTTTTGTGGAGAAGAAACGGCAAAAGACCCTCCATCCATACGTGTGCATAATTGCATCTTTAAAAAAAAGTTGTACAATTATGTAATGTTATAATTGGTAGGTACTTATAGTTATTCAATTTATTTATTGTGGAACTGGAGTTACGTCACACCAAAATCTTAAATCAGACATAAACTTACGGACAGACGAAAAGCAGATTAGTAACGTTAATTACAAGACTTTATTTAGAACAGATTTAGGTGATGACAGTTAAGTAGGCCTAAATGGTATATAGTCGTTACTACCTGTCCATCAATGTAAAACTTAGGGGGTAAAACTACATAAACCCTCTTTGGAACAAAGACAAGGTATTAAGGAGTCTGCGGTCAATCGTCTAATAAATCATTGTGCGATTTGATTAAGTCCCTTATCCGCGAAGCCTCAATCAGAAACGTCAAACATTTATGGTGATTAATTAAAAGGAGTTCTAAACGTTTTTTTGCCATTAAAGTTTGTTGCTTCATTAAATGTCAAATTGTTTTGGAAAGATAAATTTATATTGAGTTTCTCTGAAAATGGTAGTACTCGATATCTTGTTGAACTCTCAAAGTGATATCCGATTTGCGGCCAACTTTGGCGTTAGCGATTCGTATCAAGGATTTGATGTGAAAAGTTTATGTAAAACTGATGCCTACGCTTTCCGCGGCGTTCTTTTATCTGTTTGGTTGTTATTTTTTGGAATCATCAAAAACATTTTTTCTTTTTAATTTAATTTGAATCAATTTATGATAAACATGCTAACGTCAAAGTTAGTGGAATTGTTCGTGATTTGAATTTAGATAAACCATAGATTTTTTCTGTCTCAAGGTTATTATTTTTGTGTAACTTAGTAGAATTTTAAATTCATCCAAAAAATAAGAACATTCAAATGTTAATATTTTTCGTGCTGCAGCATTATGGTTTTCAAAGAAAAATCGTACAAAATAATCCCTCGTAAACAGAAACCTTAATGTCCTACAGTTTTCCATCTCACGAGTGCGCGTAGATCGTTTCATTTTGATCCTTATATCAATTACATAAGAACCACGTTGCAGGTGTTGGTAAATTGAAATAGCTATATTACAATTACGGGATCCCAAACCACTCACATCTGAATCTTTATCGGCTGTAATATCGCTTTACGTTTACGGTCTAGGCACATTGTTCGTGCTATAACCTGGAATTGTCCAGTAAAATAACCTTGCGTGAAACACATTGACCAATGTCTTGTTATATGATGTAATATTACATTTTGACGAGCGTAAGAAATTGTTGCAGGAATATTTTCTCGTACAAACATAATTTTGTATTTATATTCCACTACTGATTACATTTTGAATGCGGTAAAATTCTTCCTATACAGCATCGACATCACAGCTGCTGCTTTTGCTTGAAGGATGTAAAGAAACATTACCAACATTATACGATCGACATTTTCAAAGTGGAGGATCTATGTGTGAATGTTTTCATTCAATTCATTCAATCAGGAGTCAATTATATTATCAGTTACTATCAAGTATATTATCAGTTTTAGAGGTGGTAGAACCTTTTGTGGTTCGACTCCGACACCACCATATCACCTATTTCTGCCTTATAACAGCAGTGTTAAGCGCTGCTGTGTTCTGGTCTAAAAGGTGTTGTAAGGAAGACATGTTTACTTATCCGAGGCGCTTCAACTGCTGTGGCCGACCTCAGGTTGGAATGTGATCTTATCTGGGGTTGATAACGGTGTCCATGGACGGCAGTGGCCATTTACCATAAGGTGGGCTGTATGCTCGCTTGCTACTTCCATAACATAAAAAAGTTAAAAAAAAGTTATTTCGACAATTAAGGAAAGTACATGCTTGAAGAATAAACCAATCCGTACTTTGCGACTGGGATACATAGCCTCAAACTCGTTCAGAAAGGATATCTGAACTTATAGTTATACAAGCTGATCCCGGTTTCACCTGCATTAAAGAAGTAAAAAAGCATGCATACATATCTGCTCGCAACTGATATTAACGCCCACGATAGCGGCCGTAGCGCGTAGAACGCGCGCTAAGACTTTTTCAAAAATTAAAGTAGGCTAAGTTTCGCCTCAGAGTTTTAGCTATGTTCCAGTGAAAGTCTCGTCAAATTCGGTCCAGCCGTTTAGAAGATTACTTGAGCTAAACTGACAGACAGACATACACAATAATTTTTACAATTGTATTTTTCTTATAGGTACCATATATACTTTCATATGCATTTACTAAAAACTTGTTATTTTGACATTACAAACAGACACTTCAACTTTATTTATTTGTATGGATACTGTATAAACAATTCTATCCTTGCAGGTTTCGAGGATACACACGTGATGATCTTCGTGGGCTTCGGTTTCCTGATGACCTTCCTGAAGAGGTACAGCTACAGCGCGCTTGGCTTCAACTGGTTCCTCGCTGCGTTGGTGGTACAATGGGCCCTGCTCTGCCAGTCCTTCTACAATATGAAGGATAACATCATTCACATCAACAAAATAAGCATACTTGGTAAGTGCTTTGAGATTTACCTTTAACGCATGTAAACATAATCATCATGGTAAGTAGCTACTGCTTCAAGTGGACATATGGTACTCAACCTCAAATAAAATTAAAATCTTACTTTAAGGCTTAAATCTTAAATGGAACGCTTCAGATAACTAGGTACTCGTATATTATAGTTCCCTAACTTCAGACCAATACAACAGCGTTAAACATCAACTGGGTATCATATTAATCATTAAGTTAAAAAAATCTGAGAGCAACACAGTCCTTTGTGTGTTTTTATTTTAAGAAAGAGGTAAAGATGTTTTTATTTGGAGAATTCCTTCCTATTCTTTAAGAGTGCAACTGTGTTCGATATGGAGTAAGATTATTACCCTGTTTGTTTGTGTTGTTGTGTTGGTTTTGTGTCCAACACCAGGTAAAGACTAGGGTGGTAAGATCAGTTAACACTCGATTGTGTGCGTAATTTAAGTTAAACGACCTTCTTTGTGATCGTTATAGCATTATTCTACGAAGTTATTTGCGTTTATAAGTTCTATTTAATGACATATTTTAATCTTACCATTTTAAACTTATATGATCGGGTATTATTTAATTATTCTGTATGAAGTTTAAATTTTTGTTTTCGTTTGTATTGTTTTTGTTTGTATCTACAAAAAATTAATGAAACATCCAGGTTACATCAGATGTCATGCCCGGGAACGAACAGCCCAATTAAATTGCTACGAGAAATATTAATATCGCACAGGAGAGAAACTTTAGTGAAATTGCAGAAAGTAAATTTATGTTCGAAGGACTACTTATTTTTACAATAAAACCGACTTATTTCATAAACGTCTGGAAACTTTGCAGCACTTATCACATTTGGTAACATAAAAAGTAGCTTTAATTTATTAAAATCATAATCAATAATATTAAGAAAATAATGCATTGAAGATTTGAGGTATGAACAAAAATATATATAAATCAGGTAGCAGTTATGAGTAGAAAACGGATAAGCATTTTTTCGTCTCAAATTAAAAGAGAGTGGTGATCCGCTACAAAACATATAGTTTGACTAAAACTCATTCTTTCAAACTTCCCTCACCTTTTACCCCATCGGGGGTGCCCTGCACCCCCAAATTACAAAATATAAGAAGATATAAGCATAGTTGAAAGCGGAAGCTCTTTACGTCATAAAGTGGTAAAATAGTCGAATCGTCTCGATAGCTCCGATGTTCGGAGCAAAATTTCCATCCGGTTCAAATTCACAAAATCCGGTCAAAATTCTATTACCGGCGTACATGTTAAACTTTCAATTTTACTCCAGAAGTCCATGAGCGCCAATCGTAGTACCAATTTGTTTCCTGGTACTCTCTGCCGGTATATGGCCGATTCATGGCCGCTACATGAAATTGTATAGCGCTCAATAGCGTTTTATGAGACCAGTGGACCTCTATGTCCTATCCGGATTATTGTATATTGAATATCTTTGAATAGGCAAAGCTATTCTGTAACATTTTTAGAATTGGTGACGATTAAACGGCTGCAATTCAGATATACTTTTTTGTGAAAAATAGACCGTTTAAAGTTATCAAGCACAAAGATTTATAAAACCAGAAAGTGTTTTTTTAGAAAGAACACTTATATCAATATAAAGAGCAAAATAATTCAAAAAAATGTCACAATCACTACAGTCGTTTTAGAAGAAACCAATTGCATACAAATTTTACAATAATTGGTCCTTTGAAACATAAGATGGTTCGCCTATTTATGTAACAAAACTAAACAAGCTCACTGCAAACAGTATACAAATACTTAGCAAGTACTACTGACCTACATTGATTGAAAACTGATATTTACGCAGGCAGTATAATTGATTCATTCAACACAGTTGTATCACATATCATTGGATGCAGTTAACTAATGAGCGATGTATGTCCTGAACATAATAATGAACGAAACATTGTGTACGTATGTAATTCGTTTAATTGTTGATGTCGTGATTTAGAAAATAAAAAAATAGTTTTATATGGTTTTCGCTCATTTTTAAGGAATTGTATTAGTAATCAAAAGCCTAAGTCCTAATCAAAATCAAAAAAGCATTCCATGAGATGAGAGATGAGATAAGTGATCACTAATAACTATTTACATGAATAAATCGATTTTAAATTGGATTAAATACCGGCCCTAATTCGTTTCTTTGCTATCTCATTTGACTAAGAACGCTTCGTTTTTTTCCTATCTTTAACATCATTCAAACCGAAACAGCAAACTGCGTGCACAGAGGAGTATGACATTAAGAATTCCTTAAAGTTAATGCAGAGAAGGAGCGAGGGGGATAACATTTATGTACAATAAATGCTATGAATTTTATTTATTTAAACAACATGAAGTAATGGATACTACTGTTTACATTATTGACCATATTGTTACTGATAATGTAAGACACAAATGATCAAGTATGTTTTCAGTCAAAAAACGCATTATTGCTTTTAAATGCATCTTAATCAATCAACTCATTTTCCTTATATTGGAAGTTTTCCTGATGCACAGACAAAAAATACATACAAAAGTTGATTTTTTTTATTTGGATGTAATAGTTTAGATTTTATTATGGTCTAATTTCGAATATTGCGACGGGACTATAAGTTATTCTTACTACGTGAAACTATTTAGTCAATCCTATATTGATAATATAGTAAATTGATCATAAAACCGTATCAATGCGATTCGTAACCTCGTCACGTTCATGTAGCGTAAACGTATAGCATCAAATAATGATTTGGAAGCGATACCGTTCACATTACTGACTGAAGAAATAACGTTTGATTTATGTGAAGTTTCCTTTATAATAGTCCTATAGATCTGATTGGTTGATGGTATAAGTTCTAAGTAATATTAGCAGTTATTAAAGTTGTTGACATATGCTCATTTATATATTTTTTACCCGACTACGTCAGAAAGAGGGTAATGTTTTTCGAGCGTATGTATTTGATGATATTTGACGTTGACATTAACATGATGACAATGATGACATTTTTTACTGGCAAGTTATAAGTTTTGATTTACGCGTCGTTAGAATTTTACTGAATTTGAAAGACTTGAATTAGAAAGTCTTGACATCAGTCATAATTACAATAGACTATTGAGCGCTACAGATATAGCGGCAGTCTAACATAGAATTATTATGCTTATATATAGCGTAGGGGAGCCATAGACAGGCCTGTGACTACCAGTGTCCAACAAATAATAAGAGAGGGAAGATGAGAGACTTAAACGTATCATTGTCTAATATAGAAAAGTAACCTCATTTGCTTTTTAACCGACTTCTTTTTTCTATAGACACATTTTAGGACGGCTCCTCTACTCTACGTATAATATATTTATGCAATCTAATCATTTATATCTATAGAGAAAAGATACAAAAAATAACTCTACGATACTAATATTGAAACAAAGCATCCGAGCGTTTAAGACAAATATGGTAGTCGGCTGAAGAATGCACGGCGGGTATTCCCTTTTGCCTGGAGACGCACGTGGCGCTTCCAACCATCGGGAATGGCGGAATTCCTTTCCAAAATTACAACGTGAATTTTAACAAAGTGACATATTTTAGCCGTATTATAACATGTTTTAAAATATTAAATGGATGTCTATTTATTTCGGCGTCTCGTGCGTGTTGTTGTATTTTATGAACCAATTATGTTTATGTAGGTAGGTTTATACATTATCTGATAATTGTTTGAAGTATTGATTTTATTTAGTAACTAGCTGGTCCCCGCGGTTTCACCCGCGTTAAAGAAGTAAAAAGGCATACATAAAATATCTGCCTGATAGCAACTGACATTAACGCCCGCGACGGCGGCCTCACGCGCGTGGAGAGCGTTCTAGTAATTTTCGTAAAAATTAAAGTAGTTTAAGTTACGCCTTGGACCTTCAGCTATCATTTAGTGAAAGTCCCGTCAAAATCGGTCCAGCCGTTTAGAAGATTACTTCAGGCAAACAGACAGATAGACAGACAATGTTTATTAAAAAAAATGTGTTATAAGTAACGTGTATTCTTTCATAAACATTTAGTAAAAAGTTGTTATATTGATATTTCAAACAGACACTTCAATTTTATTTATTTGCATGTATAGATTTTTTTCATTTGACTGATTTTAAAAGGGCTATTCCACTGATGTTAATTTATTAATAAATCTAATTATTTCCTTTCATAAAATCTTATTTTGTTATGATTTAAAATAATATTCGGAAAATTTTAACATTGAAGGTATGCATATTTTTTTATAAAACTGAAGTGGCAAACGTTTATGCAATCAACCCGATGGTAAATATTCACTGCGGCCAATGGACACCTTTTACCAACTCTTCGTGGAACAGTTGGTTGATAACACATAGGTACTTTTAACTTTATAAAAACTTTAATTACTAAATGTCGACAAATAATTCAATAATTTTCCCAAATTACAATCTAAGTAACTACATTAAAACGACATTAAGTCCACGTCGCTAATTTAATTTTAATGTTAATTAAATTTTAAGCTAACAAATTCCCGACTTCAGTTGTTCAGGGCATAATAAATCTCTTGTACCAAGACAAATAACTAACAACAAAACTACTTGAGATTATTTATGAGAACTCTAAGTAAAATTAAACGGCTCCTCTCATTGAGACGAAAATGCTCTTGAAATATTATTTAAACGAATTTCCGAGCGCGGTTTCAACCGCGTCTAGGGCGTTTTCTTCAATTATCCCACAAGAGACCTATTTATTAAAGGCGGTCTTTGCTTCTGCCACTACTTTCTTTTTACCATATAACACATTCGATCGAACCCTTTGTGATTCCACTCCAACGGCACCACCGCCATACCAATTTCTGCCTAATAACAGCAGTGATAAAACTTGATATGTTCTGACGTGAACGGTGTGGTAAAGATACTTACCCGAGATGTTCTAAATTATTTCTTAAAGGGTAGCAATGAATTTGTTGAAAACCTCAGGTAAGACTCTGATCTTATCTGGGGCTAATTGCAGATATATGTGCATTGGCGACAGCGACCACCAGATATATGCTATTTTCGATTGCTACTTACATATCATAAACAAATACAAAATAGATTTCAATCTGTATTGAATTATCAACAATTATATATTTTCAGAGGCGGATATAATGTCAGCAACGGTTCTGATAACGTTCGGCGCCGTGCTAGGTGTCGCTAGTGGACTACAACTGCTCTTCATTGGTATCGTGGAGACAGCTGTCGGATGCTTCAATTTTTGGATCGTGGAACACATTTTTAAGGTACTGCTAATGAATTAACTTTTCGAAAAATCAGAGTATTAGATGCTATGGACACTTTTAATACACATTATAATAAATTCAAATTTAGAAAAGTAGGTAATGGGAAGAAAAAAGAAGAATTAGTCATCTTTTTAACACACGTTCTAAGTACTTTAAATATAGAAAAGTAGGTAAAGAGAAGGAAAGAGAAGAATAAGTCAAGTATAAGAAAGAAAAAAAGAGTAAGTTAATATCACGTAACTTTGTGAATACAATTTAAAATAAGCTATTTTGTTGTGACTTGGTTCACAATTTGGCTTAAAAATACTTTAAAAATAAAAGTTTTAAGCAGAGAAAGGCGAAAGACATTTATCGCGTAACTAAACAGAATTAACAAACATAATATAAAGTAATATGTATCAATGTCGTGTGTAATTACAAACACTGCGAACTCTCTCCGAGATAAATTTAGATGGATCTTAGCGTTTTGTACTTATTTACATATTCATATATGTATTCATAAAGGAAAAATCAAGGTCACTTGTATCCAAATCATTTTTTAGAATTATTTTAAATGTAATTATTGCACAATTTAATTAAATAAACCATTAAAATTTTATTCTCAGTTTCTTAAAAGAAACTTATGAAGCAACTAAAAAGCCCTAAACACACTTCAGACACTTTAAATCCTTTCAGGCGGCGGACGTGGGTGGTTCAATAGCCATTCACGCGTACGGAGCGTATTTCGGCTTAGGTGTAAGCTGGGCATTGAAAAGGAAGAAGGAGGCTGCGAATGTACCGAATGTACCATCGATCGATTTGAATGGACCTAGCTATGTGTCTGATGTTACTGCTATGATTGGTAATGCTATTTAAGCTATCGAACTTCTTAACGATGTTGCAGACGTCAACTGTACAAATAAGTAAAATTCAAGTACCTGCTTATAATGTCAAGCTTTTTATTAAGTGCATATGAAATGGTGCACGACACTTATTACAATATATCATTTTTTTATTTTTTGTTTGTTTATGTTTCTCTGAAATAGCAAACGAGCTTAAGCCACCTGATGGTAAGTGGCCACTGCCGCTATGGACACCTGTGATCAACCCCAGATAAGTTTAGGAGTCCTGCCTGAGGTCGGCCACAGATGTGTTACACTTACCTGGCGTTAATTAGGCCAGTTACCATCAGGTGGGCTGCATGCTATATTGATACTTTCAAATAAATATTTTACATTGCAACTTTTGTTCTGGACAGGTTCCCTGTTCTTGTGGATTTATTGGCCATCCTTCAACTCAGCTCTAACGCATTCCAACGTTGAATACCAAAGAGCTGTCGTAAATACTTATTTGTCTCTGGCATCTGCTACAGTGAGTATTGACCATTATTTTGTCAGAATAGAAATTCATTACTGAAAATCATATCAAAAGCCTTAATTAAGTATTCGGTATAAAATGTTAATTATAATTTCAGTGTAGGTCATCATTTTATTTAGTTCTTCATCATTTATGTAGTTAATCATTTTATGTAGCTCCACAAAGATTTTTGTGTAGCATAAGAATTATTATTCCCATAAGATACGAAGGTAGGCGTGAAGCGCATATAACGTAGCGGCTTGGGTTGATTTTAACCAATCTAAAAAGTGAAGCAACGTTGAACGTGGTCGGTGGATAGATGGTGACGAATCACCGATTGAAACTAGAGCTCACATACGCTCTTTGGAGAGCACTTTAAGCCGTCGTTCCAGTTATTGGTTAACAGTCGTTAAACCTTATCGGAGGATTTATGAGCGATTTGAAAATCATCCGGCACAGGCTGGTTAATTCCCGGTACTTCCTTTAGTTTTTTAATTTAAAATACGCTCGAAGCGTCCCTGGGACCCGCGCGCAGCAAAAGGACATCAAAAAAGTTGGTTTTATCTTCGTTACAATCACAATAATTGTATAGATAAAATTGAAGTAGCAAAATACCAGGCAGTTCACCTGATGCCGCACATAAACATCTGTACGCAACTCCTGACTGACTATTTAGGATAACTGACTATATAATATAACTGGAACTTTCTGGAAATATATTCCAATGCCTAATCAATCTCTTATTCCAAAAAAAGTATAACTTCAAAATAATTTGTTCTTAGGTCACAAGCTTTGTGCTCTCATCGCTCGTGAGCCATCATGAGGGCAAATTCGACATGGTGCACGTGCAAAACTCTACTCTGGCGGGCGGTGTGGCGGTAGGCTCCGTATGCAACATGCATATCACAGCGGGAGGCGCGCTCACTATCGGCATTGGCGCTGGTATTATTAGCGTGCTTGGATACCATTACCTTACGGTGAGTGACCTCCACAAATCCACACATTGAGGTCAGGAAATTTCATTAGAGATTAAGTTCAGCCTTAGCAACATTTAGCTTAAGGTATTTCATAAAGAAATAGATAGACATGGTGTCTTCACCATAGCTTCAGGCTTTCAGCTTTTTTATATAAGAATGAAGTAATAAACAAGTATGTAATCCACCTGGTGGTAAGCCACCGCTCATACATCGGTTACCAACTACATATAGAACAGGGTTTTCTCCAACGTTGCCGACAGATGAGTTGCTACTCTTGTTAAACACAACAGCTTCGTGCTAGAAATAAGTATGACTGATACTTCCCCGGTTGAACCTTCAGTTGGATTAACAACACACAAAGAACCTATAAATCAACGATCAGATACCGCTATGATATCCAGAGGACAAATTTTTGGGTTAATGGAATTCAAGTTACAGTTTCTTACTCGGCATAGTCCTCATGGTTAAAATAGGCTTGCCCAATCTCAGGTATAATTTGGAGTTGTTTGTACTTTTTTTTCACTAACAGGTTGACTAAACATATGGAACTTAAAATAATAAAGAAATCTATTACAATTTATTATTTTCAGCCAAAACTCGCCAAAATAGGTATACCGGACACGTGCGGCGTGCACAACCTTCACGGGATGCCTGGAGTGTATTCCGGCATCCTCACGGTATTGTTCGCGGCGATGGCAACCGAGAAAGAGTACGGATCAGAACTGGGCCATATATTCGAGGGGATGCACGATGTATGTTGTTTATCGTACTAAAATGCAAGATTCTTAGTGGTAAGAATACAATAACTGATTTCTGTGTGTTTTTTTGGCTACAACGCCGACCATACTATTTAACAAATATACCATTTACACTTGTGTCTTGTTCCACGTGTTCTTGTTCGTTGAATAAACCTTTCTGTCTTTGAGAAACTAAACGGAACCGAGAAACCGAAAGCTATGTGGCTTTAAGAATAAATCAAATTCCCATAAAACTAAACTACAATAATAAGAGACACCTATTCGTATGGATCATCTAAATTGGTCAAGTAACCGTAGAATCCATTTACATCTAAATAATCTCTTGCCTCTTGGAAGTCACTTAAAATATTATATTGTCCGTGTTCATTTACGAAAATACGACTTACAGTTAATTTACTAAGAAATTGTGAGTAAAGTGTTTTGTGTTTTTTTTTCAGGGAAATTTAACGGCTCAAGGTCAAGCGTTGAATCAACTCTGGGGTCTACTGGTGACTCTGGGGATAGGAATTGTTGGTGGTGCAATTACCG
>DWNY01001391.1:0-12759 GCA_018250635.1 Telegonus apastus
GTGCGGTAAAAATCCCACATAACCCGGCGTCGCTCCCACGGCGTCGGGTACCTTTTAAAGGTTTCCCCCTCATCAACAACGAAAAGGTACCTATCTCCTTGGAACCATATACTCTTTCTACTACCACGTTTACTCGTATACTTATACGAGGTGACCATTTCAATCTTTAGGATTAGCAACGTATCTGTGACTGACTTTAGATAGAACGCGTTCTATATGAAGTTGTTACAGACATCCATGGGCGGCAGTGATGGTTAGTGATCAAGTGCATACGAATTTACTATATAAGAAACCCAAGTCTAAGGCGCCAAGTGGAACACACCCATCCCCGTATCCCTCATTCGCATGTAATTGAAATAATCATAAATTAAATAAACTGCGACCCACACGACGCTGGACTGAATTAAATTGGAAATCGTTTTCATTAAACTAATGTGCTGGTTTACGGGCGTCGGTAATGGTTTTAATCGAGTTTCCAAAGAAAGATGGTGAGGATTTTCCAAAGATATTTAGTGGTAATCGATTTCGTTCTTTTCATTGGATGGCCTTTGTGCTTCGATCTATAAATATTTTATTATAAATTGCCTCTTTTGTGTTTTTACTGTTTGCGATTATAACTAACAGAGTAAATTAAACGATACACTGTTTTGTAAAGGTAAACTTATTTAAACTTATGAAACCTTACGTTTTTTTTAGAATATTGAGGTAGCAAGGCTGTAGTCCACGTCTTGGTAAGTGGCCACTGCCACCTATGGACACGTGTAATCAACTCTAGATAAGATTAATTTTACCTGAGATTGGGTACAAATATGTTGCTACGCCTGAGGACTAAGTTGGAACGTCTCGGATAGGTATGGTTTAAGGGTGTGGCCTTTTAGACCAGAACACAACAGCGCTACACAGCTATTACAAGGCAGAAATAGGTGTGGCGGTGGTGCCGTCGGAGTCGAACCACAAAGGGTTCTACCACCTTCACCTTCACTTTATGTTTGTCTGTTAGTATTTTTGATGGGGTTATTTGGAATATGGATCATTAATTGATAAAGATTTTATAGAACGGCTTATGTAGACTTTGCAGGGAGGCTACTTTATCACAGATTTCCTTTTGGATATTCCCTGCATACGCTAGGATTCCTTGTGTTGTGAATATCATGAACATGTCCAAAGACAGACAGAACATAGACTCAGAACGGAAAATGCATTTTGTTTTGTCGGGCCGGGATCAAACCTGATACATGGCATGTCAGACGATACAGTAAACTCTACCACTCAGGTTACTATGTCAATTGTAGGTAAAATCAAAAAACCATAGACAACTCAGTAGCAACGCATACTGATTCGCCACTGAAAACTCTTGCTGTTAGATTGCATCAAATTCACTTAAATTATGTTCCATATTAGGGTCTCAAATTCAATATTCGGGCTCCAAGTCCATAAGCTGTGGTGATGCATCGCAGCGCCGAAATTAATATAGCGTCTCACAACCTCATGGCTTACTCGAGAAATAAATTAAACACGATCAAGCTAACGTTATTTTACACCATACTTAGGGGCTCTTAGCGGGCCGACTGCGATGGTAACATAGATATGTCTATTCTCGTATACTCATAGTATATTATACTAGTGGGCGCGCCGCAATGGTCGAAATTCATCCATTATTAAAATTAAATGAAAGCCCAAATAAAAAACAAAGTTTTTATATTTATTTTTCGTCGATGCTTTAGGAAAACATTGATTATAAGGAAAATGAGGTTTACTTTGCTAAGCTGCATTTAGAAGAAATTACGCAGTGTTTGGCAGACATATGTCATAGTGGACTATAGATATGTAGGTATAGTCAGATTTTACAAATACAGTCAGTTAAGTATAGTCAGATTTTGTATTGTCAGCATTGTTGAATGTAATGTAACCAATGAATGTTCTATTTTGCTTCATTTAAGTCATTAGGTAATAGTGAATAAACATAAATATTATCCCTTCTAGCGTCTTCTCTTCGTGAACTTTCACGTATCCTAATCTTACACTCCCCCGTGCGTGCAGTATTCGCAAAATGGTACCGCAAATTTTCGCTTCACCTACATATTAAGATATAGATTCCATTCGAAGAATCAGATTGAACTGAAAGACGTTAGTCAAGTTTTTAAAAGTTCATGTTCATTTTGCGACATGATGCGTTATATTTAAGCGGACGTTTGACTCTGAATAACTTTACAATTTTGTTAGCCGTATTTGTAAAATAGGTTTCTTTTATTGTTGGAATCTTGGATAAATACGCCTGTAAACCATGGTGAAAGTGTAAGTATAACTAATGACAATTAAAAGGTTTTAACGAATTTTAGATTTAAAATACTTGTAAAATAAATCTTGATAATTCTAAAAATAAGCTTTAAAATTCACACTTCTATGGAAAGTGTGCATGTCTGATGTGGTCTTCATTTATTGTTTTGGAGCCCACCGGTTGTATAGATTTCAGCAGAGCTCCCTAGATCATTATGACGGGTCTGCTTCGATTACTTTGTTAATCGCCTTATCCATTTAGAAAGTCTATGTTAATATTAACATAGTGTAGATTTTCAGGTGAACTGATTTTTATATAATTATATACATATGTCCTTTTATACTTGTAAATGTATAATAGATTTAATCAGTATTATTGTGATATTAAGAAATTGATTCCAAGCGTGAGACATCCGAGGAGTTCCAACTTAGTGTTCAGGGGTACCAACGCATTTATGGCTAAAATCAGGTAGGACTAGTTTTACCTGAGGTTAATTACTTGTCGAAGGACAGCAGTGGCCACTTACCATCGGGTGGACTGCGTGCTTTTACAAATTTCGTATTATACAAAAATCTGCTGATTAAACAGGATAGTCAACACTAAGTTACCATTATTTACATGTGAATGTTTTATTTATTCAGATTCAACCATTTTACATACCAATATTCCTGAAATGGAAACGCACATGAACAAATTTATAAAATTATTTCATTGCATTCATTTCTAGTAAATATGAATGTCGAAACAGTTAGGTATTGACTTTACGCGAGGTTTGGAAATTTAATTATCCCGTGATATTTTTGACTGTTTACATTTTTGTGAACACACGAACCACCCTGTAATATTTATTGGTTGTACACTGGTTGTACATTGAGAGCTGCACGATAGGCCCTATCGTTGGATATTAACTGGATGTATCGATCGTGAACATATTTACATTTTAAAACACAGTTCAATGTAGATGAAGGTACACCGTTTATAAACGGTTCAATAAAGACTGTGAGCCAAATTGGTGGCTTGTGTGTACTTTGTTCATATATTACAGAGAGTGAACGTACTTTTTGTAGGTTGTTCACTACTGGTTCGATTTTGGAGCCTTCGGGGGAGTATGAATTTCAGTTTGCTGGTTTAATCCGAACTTTCAATTGAAAACTCCTTGTGTATCAGTGAGAATAGTGTAGGTGAAGAAATATATAACTCTTACGCACTGCACTGTCTTAGACTGGGTCCCGCAACCCACCGAAACATAATATACACTTATTACTGGTATAGATCGTGTCGAACTCCGTATTATGTCTATGATTTGACTATGATACTGACTTGTATGTCAGCTATTTTTAAATTTTGAATTTAGTTGTGGAGTTTTGGCGGGAACGCGAAACGAGCTGTTACGTTGCATAATGTTATTTTTCAACACTTGTGTTTAGTCGTGTTTTTATGTGAGAAATAGTGGGTTCTTACCATAAAACGCTTTATAACCTGCAAGTGTGTGGGAAAGTGTTACAATGTAGTGACAGGTGACTTTACTGGACCTAAATCATCATCTTCCGTATGGAACTATTTTATCTTCGCAATTTTCCATTTGGATATTCATTAGAATAATATAAGTAATTAAAAAATAAAAATTAATGAAGAATGGCTGTAAAGGACTTGAATCCATGGCCGTAAAACTAATTAAAAAAAAAAACAAAGAATAAAACAGGACCTATCTAAGCATACACCTATACACCTGCACATCTATATCTAACACATAACAATATTCAAGCGCTGCTATAGTCCAGTTTGTAGGTCTCATAATTATCAACGTATCTGTAATCTATCTCAGATAGGATTAATCCTAACTGGGATTGATTAGAGATATACGACTAATGTACCTACTTTAAGTTATATCGTGTTAAAACTTTATTTTTTCAAAGCATATAATGAAGTGTAGTGAGGACCGGAATTGTAATATTATATTGTATAAAAAATTGATGAAACAGTGAGCGAAGTTTAAGTCTTATCATATGGAAGTCAAACTCAAATTCAAAATCAAACGAGCATGCATTTCTCCTGATGGTAAATGGCCACTGCAGGCCAGGGACATTCGTAATTAACCGCAGATAAGACCTGATTTCGGCCGCAGATGTGTTGCTACCCCTAAGGACTAAGTTGGAACGCCGCCGATAAGTAGATATGTCTCCCTTACCACACCCTTCAGCCCAGAACACAGCAGCGCTTAAAATTGCTGTTATAAGGCAGAAATAGGTGTGGCGGTGGTGCCGCCGGAGTCGAACCACAACGGGTTCTACCACCTTCGAAAAGTAGTTCAAAGTATTCACATGCTTTCCAGCTTGAGATCCTAAACAAAATATTCGTATACAAATAAACTATGATGTAAAAGACAAACATACATTCATTATTTGTGAGAAGGATTTAGACAATCTATTAAAGCCTACATACACATGCTTGCGACTTTTTTAAATGAACACAGGCTTTCTCGTTTAAACAAGTGATTATTAATGCGTGTAAGAAACATAACTCTATCCACGGACTCTCTGATAGAGACGCCAAGTTCCGATGCAAATAGGCTATCACTGTTTTTTTAATTTTTGTGTAAAAATCTGAATACCTAATTTCAATACGTAATAGTGACCTCGAATACAATCATAATTACTCTACTTGTACAGTTATGTGTCTACTAGTACATTATTATCCTAGCGTCCAAGAACGTATCAACAAGAAAAATCACTAAAGTCTATACAAGTACATATTTCTAAAAACATCTGTGACCCTTAACAGCGATTTTAAGCTCTATAGTAAGCTTTGTTAGCTGAGCTATACAAGTGCGGGATACTGTTTGTGCAATTGTTCATAATGTGCTACTCGTGGGTGGCCCTACATTTTTACATGTTAAGGAAACACTCGGTCAACTTCGCTTGAGACAATGAAAAATCAATCTTATAGTTTACATACGAAGGGCCTAAGACGAAAACCTGATCCTACCGGAATGCAGCTTCGTCGCTAATTCGGTTCTACCTACAGCGCACAATGCGCTATTTCACGACCGATTGACATTGTTGCAATTTTTATTGCTCGAATATTTTTGATAGTTAGTATCTAGGCGGTTGCTTTCGTGCGAACGAATGACCTCCACGTAATAAGATATTTACAGACGATTTCGAATCAAAGTTATCAATGTAGTGCAATCACGTTTTTGGTGTAAAAAGGTTATCGTAACAGAAATTAATTCGTTTTCGTTGAAAATCACACTCGCTTAACTTTTTATGAGTATGGAAGTAAATGATCCAAAGCCTATGTTGTGCCATTAACATATTTGCAATGTGTATTCATTTACTTTTGGGTTGTGTATGTTTTTTTGGACCAATTTTAAGTTTATAGGCCTGTGATGCAGGATTGACTATCCTGACTTGACTTGACTACATCAGAAATCTACTATTGCTAATTAGGGACATAACATACAAGCAACTGTAAGGGAGGTAACATTACAAGCTACAGTAAATAAATAAATGAGAGACGCCGCGCCGTAAAGCGTTGCCGACGGCCGTCGGTATCCGCCAGGGACGTCTGGTGTCATTTAACATCCTCAGCGACCACCGGCGACTGCTACCGTCGTTATCGTTAAGTGATAAAAAGTGGACTATGTCGTTATCTGATCGTTAAACTACCACTTTGCAAAAAAAAGTCAATCGATACGTTAAAAACAAAAAATAGATTATATGTTATTCCAGGATAAAACGTTTCCCTGTACTAAATTTTATCCAGATCCGTTGAGATGTTCTTATGTAGTATAATCAACATTCATGCATCTTTAAGAACTTTTGCCTTTATAATATTAGTAAGATAAATATGGAAGAGTAAGCCATATTCCATGCAGATACAAAGAATACATACCTAACAAGGTAACAAAGTCGTTCCAAATAACAACGTTTCGTTGACTCTGCATCCGACTAGATGTGACCTCATTAACGGATGCTAAGTCGACTATTTAATTAGAGCATGCCCTTGTTACTTGAACTTAGTAGTAAACTAGTATAGTTTGTCGCCTTTTTGTGTTCGTTTTTTTGAAGATGAACTTCACCAGATGGCAAGTTGCCATTTGTACCTTGTTATCAACTCCACCTAAGATTACGAATCTTACCCGACGTAAGCTGTAGATGAGTTGTTATAGTCGCGAACGAACTTGTAGCGCCTCGGATAAGTATGTCTCCCTTATCACACCCTTGAAGGTAGAACACAGTAGCGCTTATAATAAATACTAGCAGACCAGTTACAATGCTCGACATTCGACTATAATTAAAATAATACAAAAACTAAACTTATACATCCAATTGCTTATGAATTTTTAATCAGTGCATACGAAAAATATTCATTATAGGAAAAAGCAATAACGCATTTTTTCAACGCATTGTCAATTTATTGTTTTATTTTGTTCAATTTAATACATATTTTGTAACACAATTCTACCAGTTTTGATGGGACTTTCACTGGAAGTTAGTTAAAGGTCTAAGGCGTAACTTAGGTTACTTTAATTTTTAAACGCGCGCACGCTAATGTCATCACTGGTATTAATATTTGTTATTATCCGGCATATTAGAGCCGTATAATAATATATATATGTAAGACACTTTACTTTTTTAATGCAAGTGAAACCACGAAGATCCGTTACTATAAATTTAAAGATAAAGTTAGAGCTTATATAGTTAAAGTTAAAACTGTACTCTTCAATGGGATCCGCCTTCAATGTCAGCAAAAACCGACTTCACATTAATTTGATTAGGATGTTTAAGGCATTGCAAGATAAATGTCCTTATCAAGCTGACAAGGCTTGATAGTCTAGTTAACTATAAACAATTTGATGACTCGAGAAGTAGGTACTTAAATGAGATGTATTACTGAATTCGACGTATTTAAATTATGTTTTGTTTTGTTTATTACAACCACATTGAAGATGGTAAAATTCCTTGTGATTTGTCTGCGGACTTATATTATTAAGGTCTACTTGAGTTTGTACTGAAATGTAGGTAATTGATTTATAACGATGGGATCAATGCAGCACTAATCTATACAAATAAATATAAATGAAAAGCCTGTCTGTAACGTTAAAACATTGATATTCATCTAGAATAAACGTTTATACTATATCAATGCGTTACAATATCAAGATTTGACTAAATACAAATGAAATACAAAACACATATGAACAATTTAATTTTGTCTGTCTGTTTGTTTTCGGTGGGTTATCTCTGACACGACTTGATCGATTTTGAGGGGATTTTGATTTACAGATAGTTGATAGTATAATGCATAACTTAGACTACTTTAATTTTTGAAAAAGAATAAGGGCTCCAAAACAAAATTAAAGACCATTAACCATGGCGCCGTCACCAGTTGTAAGTTGCTATTAGGTATATTTTCTAAAAGCCGCTGAACCCGTGGGGCTCAGCTATTCTATATTAACGCAGTGGGTGGTGTCGTGTTTTTAGTGTTAGAGAATCAATTGTGTTTTCGTATTTTGCTCGACGATTTGCTCTGGTAGTGCATTTTAAATCAGAGTACCTGCTACAGATTAAAATTTCGTTTTAATTGAAGCAAAAATATCTTTTAACTATTTAGATAGTGCTTATCGTATTTACGTGGCTTCTTAATAAGTACTGAAAAATATTTCCAGTTCCACTTAGTATCTTGAAATTCAAGGTCAAAAGTAGGTATCCGATAGCTACTTTGTTAATATTTTGCTACCGAAAAATATTTCTTGTCAACAACTTTAAACTTATAATAAACACAATATCAATATGCATCTCGAAAGTGTATGTAATGTTTTTATTAAGCTCAGTATCTTTGTCATTGAGATATCAGTAGTTATCGAAAAAATAAACACGTGATTATATAATTAACATGTCTCCTTATGTTTGATTGTGTTATCTTATAAATTCTCCATTAAAAATTATTGTCATACAAATTGGAGAATATTATTTTATGTGAGGGAGGTCCTAGACGTACAATCCTTTCATTCAAACTATCAATTATATTGACACAATAAAATGGACAGCTTAAAAGCGATTTTTTTTACTTGTGTAAGCCTATGAACAGTTTTCGTCTAATCTAAGTATACCTATACTAAAAGACTTGCGTAATATTAGCATTAATTTTTTATGTATAGACTCGCTCAAACTATGTTCATATATTGCGCAGTCGTCAATATTAACACTAAACGGTCAATAACATTGCGCAATTTTAATATTGTGCAATATAATTAGTGTAGGGCTCCCTGAGTGAGGACCTGTGAGTTAATGACATGCCTGAGTCACAAAACTGTTTAATAATTATATTTATAGACTTTGTTTTACAAATAAGGCTTTGAAGTAAATATAACGAGTGGGCCAGTAGTCAACTGGTGTTTATTGGTCATTGTTACTGAATTCTATAAATATCGATTGGTACAAAAGTACGTGAGCTTAAACTTTAAATTAAATTTTAATGCAGTCTTCAATAGGAATAACAAGTTATTCCCATCAAAGACTGCATTAAATTTTTCCGTTGAAATGGAAATAAGTTAGCACAAGCACTTATGCAGCTGAAATACTCGTACTTGGTAGTTGATTCTCGTGCCGACTTGATAATACTCCAAAAGTTATAGGTTCCTCTTCGAGTTATAAGATCTCCTCTTGTATATACAAGATTGAAATAGTTGCATGCAATCTACCTGATGGTAAGTAATCACTGCCGGTAAACTTTACTTACAAAAGGGGTTCCATCAGAAGAATGCAGCCAGTCGCAGATGCGTTGCTACTCTCAATTTCTAAGACTTATTGATTTGTTTTTATTTGGCAAACATACAATACAACATTACATATATAAATAGCATATAAAATTAGAGCATATATCAGTAGAGTTCTCTTCAAATGAGCCACCAATACGTAACTGCTTCACGTTTGTTATAGGTTTAGCGGTGGTATCTTCTCGAACCATACTGTCTACCTTCCCTTTAATTGCGAATTTATTTGAGTCATGTACAAATTCTCGCTTCAATAATACTTAGGTACTGGTACTAACGATTTTGCCCATCAATAACACGTTGCAACGAAAATCCGACGCTATTCCGTACGAAAACGTTCACAAACCTGCCTTCACACGTAAGCTTTGATCAGCTTAAATAGGAATCGGAGGCAAAAATAAAAAGGCTCCCGCGGTTTAGTAGAAACACTCTAAAATACCTAAACGAAAGCTGAGCGTTGTTCGGTGCATGTATTTCTATCGAATGTGTTTGAAATCCCGTGTTTGTGTGACCTAGGGTTCGGTTCATTGTGAGTGTGCGCTGTTAGACAAATATCAATAGTCTCTACCTTTAGGGCATTTGTTCGTACGATCGTTATTTTTCCAAACTATTTCGTTAGAGATTAGACAATGGAAGTTTAAGGCTACACGCAGTTGTAATTCCGCAATTTTGGATATGGCCATACTCCACATCAGATGAATGGATGAGGCCCCAATCCACTGCAACAACTAATTGCGAATTGGTGTCTACCACACATGTTCACATACCCACATTAGAGATTTTTTTTCAAAATAGCCTCTCAGTATTTTTCTTTAACGGTTAAGTAATTGACAATTATTTATAATACACACAAAACTTCAAAATCAAAATAGCAAAGAGAAAAATCAGGGCTACCTACTTGCTTGGTATTAGAACCTTGGACCTCTCGATTGACAGGTCGCGTTTCAGCTACTAAGCTAATGCGGCTTAACTATTACTAGTAGACCTGACGCAATGGTCGAAAATCGACTATGTAAGCGTTAAACCCAAATAAAAACTAAACTTGATACGCCCAAATAGAAAAAAATATTGTATGTGGTTTTCTTTTAAGATACATTAATTTATAAATTTGAATACGAAATTTGCGCCCGTTGTTGCTTAACTCTGAAAATCATCGCGTGAGGATTAAATACAATACGAATTATACACGTTCCCTAAAGGTCTACGCACATTCAACCAGGCCGCATCGCAACGTATCGTATTACAAAAATCCGACTGTCACTATAGTACATTGTGTATGCGACGCGATGCGCTAAGGCCTGCCGCTGCAGGTCTGTTTATAACTTATAAGGATAGTGAGGCTCATATATCGCTAACGCGATTCAGAATGCAAGTACCACCGTCTGTTACCCGTGATTAAATCATTTATTTCATAAATATTAGCTTGCAGCAGAAAGCAGTGTGGCTATAATACAGTAAATGTTTATAGAGTATTAACTTCGCTGTAAATCACATTTGAGTAAATTAGACTTTCCCAGAAGACATTCGAATGAAGGTCCGCTCTACTCGTACTGAGAGAAGTGCCCAATAACGGTATAGTCATAGTCTGGTGGTTATTAATTCGCGTCAACCCATTATTGATCCAGTGCAGATCACGGGACTCCTTCTCTTTGAGAACTTTAAAACAAAAAACTCTCTAATGTGCAAGTTTCCACACGAAATTTTCCTTCGCCGTTAAACCAAGTAAGAAGTAATTTCTAACATAACATCAAAAATCAGAGATGCCTGGTATTTGAACCTATCACCCGCCGATAGAGAGGCCGAGTTTCAACGATTAGGCCTATCACTTTTAACTAATTGCTTTACAACTTTTTGTTACAAATTACATAAACGGCCAATAACGTCTATGAGTCAAGAAAATAACCGTATACCTACTGTGTCATCCGGTGGTAGTAGGTGCTTAGGTACCCACACGCGGGCAGTCATATTGTTTTGTTCCGATCGCATAAACCTTGGACGCAATGGGTGTCGTGCATTCCTTCACTGCATCTGATAGAACGTATTATGCTTCATTTACATATTTTATAGTTAGGGAATCATAAGCGAGCATATAGTTCACCTGATAGTAAATGGCTAGTGCCACTAATGGACATCTGTATTCAACGCCAGATAATGTCAAAGTCCTATCGAAGGTTGACTACAGGTGCGTTGCTCGGGTACGTATGTCTCTCTTACCACACCCTTCAAAGCACAACACAGCAGCGCTTAACTCTGCTCTTGTAAGGTAGAAATAGATGTGGTGAGGCCGTCGGAATCGAACCACAAAGAGTTCTACTACCTTTAAGACAACTACTAAAACATTTTCGTGTAAAATGTTGTCAAGGCGAGACAGTATGGCTCGCATCGTCAAAAAGTTATCACGCCTCATGTAGAGCCAAGATTCTTACTTACGCCTTAATTTTGCAAAAGCTAACTTCACAAACTTCACCTTAAAATATGTGACTTAACTATTTGGTTAGTACAAGCAAACTATTGTATAACAGAAAAGTAATGAACAATGAATTATCTCACCTCATACCCATCCAATAGCGTTGTATTAAGGCCGTAGATAAGGTTAGAAGGTGGTAGAAATCTTTGTGGTTCGACTCCGGCGACACCACCACCACGCCTGTTCTACCTATTAACAGCAATGTTAAGCGCTGCTGTGTTTTTGTTTGAAGGAACACATGCTAATCCGAGGCGTCCCATCTTAGTCCTCAGGGGTAGCAACGCTTTTGTGAACAACCTCAGGCAGGGCTCTTGATTTTATTTGATAATACATGTCCACGGGCGGCAATAGCCACTTATCATCATTTGGACAGCATGCTCGTTTGCTATTCTCATACTATAAAAAATACTATTTCATCAACCACGGCGCGCTCTGTTTGTCTGCACTCTGTACATATAAACAGGACTTAAATCAGTTAAGCATACGTTTTCATAAGTACGGATCACCGAATAAGAGTATTTCGAATATACGTGTAATACAATCGTATTAATTACCACCCCGTTCGTTAATTAACCGTTCGGTTGTAAACTGCAATTTGAGTGACAATGAATCCTTTGTATTGCCCTACATTTGCCGTAGCGGTCGAGTCAGGTAACTCGATCAGAATTAAGTTAATGCTTATAAAAATTTTAATATCAATATATCAGTGACCCATCTGTCCTACTGTCCTTCATCTATGCATTTATTTTTAAAGGTAGTAGAACCCTTTGTGGTTCAACTCCGGAGTCACCACCGTAACATCTATTTATGCCTTATAACAACAGTGTTCAGAGAAACATACTAACAATGCATATCATACATACAACGTAGTCCTCAGTGGTAGCAACGCATCTGTGGCGTCAGGAACTTATCTGACATTGATCACGGGTGTCCATGGACGGCAGTGGCCACTTACTATCATGTAAGCGACTGCAAGCTCGTTTGCCACTTCCATTTTATAAACAAAATATCCGACAGCTACTTATGATACGCGTGTTTCGGTCAAGTAAAGTGGTAACAATTATGAAGTCTTATTTGGAGTCTTATGTATTATTTTAAAATATAAGAATATAGTAAGTACATTACAGGCATCCTATTGTGGGGAATATATCGTGCCCAGCTGTGAGACATATAAAAGATTACACGTGCCCGCAATTTCATTAGCAATTATAATACCTTATCTACTAATTATATACT
>DWNY01001392.1:0-12758 GCA_018250635.1 Telegonus apastus
TAAATCTTCGTTAAAAAATATTCGAAAACTCATATCAATATTGAAGATGTGCATAGTGTACATTGTCTAAAGATTCGAAGATGTATCTTGTTGAATGCTTTTACAAAATCCAATAAGATGACACTGTAGAATAGGCAGTGTAATATAGATACTCGTATATTACTGCGAGGAGGAACTATCTTTGATTGCTTTCCGCTAAGAAACTCGCAAGAGCCGACTTCAGTGTTTGATTTCTCAGACTCCAATTAAGGCCCGATTACAAGAAATAGTATCGCTACTTCGATACAAGCAATATATTGTAGAAATAAAATAATACATAGAACACAATCGCAGAAAAGGTTTTATTTTTATCACGGGCTTTGTGAGACAACTTTTGGGTATGATAATTTTGTAAATGAATATTCGGTTTGTCATGTAAATTCAACTATAGGTCATCGGCATTAAACATACAATCCATTACCATTCATGCGTTCCCTAGAAATGTATAAATGAAACAAAATTCGACAATAAAGATACGATGTTTCCTTCTTTATAAAATAACAGGTTGTTTTGCAATAACCACAATCTGATCTGATAATTAATATAAAGCCTAGCCCAAAAAGTTTATCATATTTACTTTTATTAATGAAGTACTCTTGTTACCTATTGTTACTTTAACATGGTGAGTTATATTGAATAAGTAGATATACTGTAATGGTTTTGATGGCACTTTAATGGTACTCTATTAAACTAAACACTAATCTTTGCTCTTGCGAGGTCCTCGGAAATAAGATCAGTTACTTCCTTCTCTCAGCCATTAAGACAACACAAACATTGTGGATTGGATTTTCGTTCAACTTTAGTTATATAGGTACCTCTTAGATAAACAGTTTGTAATAAGATTTTAAATAAGGTATATAAAGAATACTTATTACCGTTGTTACATATATTAACAAACATTGTTTGTTTAATACATACCCCATAAAGTGACACACATGTTAAATGCCGACTGTGATCGGGTAGATGGGCGACCATTAGTGGCGAAATTGCAGTCATACGTTTTGTAGGTCTAATAGGCGGTTTGAAAACAGTATGCTTAAACACTAACTATTGTTAAAGGGCAGATATAATCGCAAGTTAGCATATGAACTAGGTATAAGTACGCTAACGTTGAAGACTAACCAAACAGCGGGAGAGAACAAACATCTCGGTAACTACACCTTACACAAACAATGATCTTCACTCAGCCACTTATTTACTTGATGTACTATACTGTATGTCTCATATTTAGGTCCTGCTATCGTAACGCTATGTTAAAGCCCTTTAATAATTTAAAAAGAGAAGGTTACTGCCGAAATCTTGAATTTTGTATTAAGCACTGCTGTGTTCTGGTTAGAAACATGTGGAAGGGGAGATATAGTCCTCAGAGGTAGGAGATATAGACCTCAGGTAGGACTGTGATCTTATCTGGAATTGATTACAGATGTCCATAGGTGGCAGTGACCACTTACCATCAGTGTGCACGCTCGTTTGCTACTTCCATAATTCCAAATTGGTATTTCTACTCATATAAAAATCGACTAAAACGTATGGGACTGAAGAATGTTTGCCTAGGAATTTTTTTATTTGACCCGCTTAAATGTACTAGAAAAGTAGAAATCTACTAAAAGCACAAAAACTACTAGTACTTTTGGTACAAAATTCAAAGGTATTTCTACTAAAAGTGATCACACTGCTTACTATATCTACAGGAAGAGGAAGAGGGGCTATTTAGGACCGACACCATGCGGCACGGCGTTTTTTTATTAAATATATTTTCACATATTTTATATTTTCACTATACTTTCCCGCGGTCTCACTCGCAATAAAAATATGTACCATGACATACCTTTACATAATTAAAAGTTTATACATTCAATAATTTCTACGACATAACAATTTTTCAAATCCCACAGGAACAGTACATTTTTCCGGGATAAAAAACAGCCTTTGTTATCTGACCCTTCAACTACCCCTAAGCAAAGAATCATATCAAGATATCAATACTATAAAAGAAAACAAATCTATCCTATGGGTACCGTACTTTTTCCGAGATGAAAATCCATCCATCCATGGATGTATGGAAACGTTCAAAAAACGTTCAGCTTTATAATATAATAGATATGTAACACCCATACTTTGGTTCTCATCCAAACAAGATAATGAGTTTGGGACTTTCCTGTTGGAGTCGGGAAGCCGCCGGGGAATTACACGGGAATTGGGAGATTAAAGAATTTCTGCTCCCCATTTGCTTATCGAAAATCAATACAGAGCGTTGGGAAATGTCAGATGGATATAAACTAATTAGTTAACGGTTGACTGATTCCTATATTTCCCATACAGTTAATGTCACTAAGTCGATACATTTTTCAAGGGAATCATCTTCTTACTAACGGCTCTTACCTGAGTTTCATTTCAGGAATCGCGATGAAAAATAAATTCGACAAATCTGAATTGTAATAAAAAATAATGTTTCATAGGCGTACAAAAAAGACAGTAATAAAAACACTTTTGTGAATAATGTAAAAAAAAGCAATATACATGTATATATTAATGTTAAAAAATGCGTAGGTTGCGTGATGTCATTAGTTATAAATATTTTACTGACATATATGAGTAGGACTATCATTAGTAGGATTACCATTTTGATATCTCAACTAGAGAATTATCTTTAAAAAAACCCGACTGCTTAAAATTAATTGACTCATACCCATACTCATTCGATAACCATATTGTTGTAATAAAAATATATTCCCATGCCCCTCTTTTTTCTCCGTTTCTAGGCATCATATTTAAAAATTATATATTCTATGTTACTATGACATCTGAGACAAATCTAACGATACCTCATATGTTAAAATCCGTCAAGCCGTTAGGGCTGTGGAGCGTAACAAAGAAATGGATATATGTGTATACATAACATACATCATCACATACATATGTACATTCGAAAAAAAATACCCTCCAGACGCAGTCGGATAAAAAGTACCCCGCGCTTTATTTACAATGATTATTTTTTACTTTTTAGTTCGTTTTTTTTCACAAAAACGTATTCTTTAGTTTTACTACTGCAAATTTTATTTACTTGTTATTTTTTAGGTTTTTCTTTTAAATATTATTGAATTGTCATCGCTCCTTCCTAAGTTTGCAAAATTCCAAATTAATCCAAAGGTCGAAAAAAATCACGTTCAAAGTTTCCGTTCTAGAAATACAATAAAATACAATAAAAGCGTATAAAAAACGTATGACTGCGTATTAATATTAAGAGATACTTTTCCGTTACACAATTATCATTTAATGTTTTCTAGTTAAAATTATGTACTTCAGTTAAAATTGTATTTCAAAACTTAAAAAAAATATGTGTGTTAAGCTTCTGAGGCTGCTTCTTCTCCATAACTAAAACATAATTACAATTTTATAAAGAATTTATTTAGAGTAAAATATTTTCGATATGATTTGACTTCATTAAAATTTAATTAGGCTTCACGAATATGGAGTAGTACACATATAGGCATTTCTGATATCCGGGCGTAAGGCTAACCTACACTCGGGGCGTTATAATATAGTCTTCAGGGAAAGCAATTCACTTGCACGAACTTACGAGAAAGCTAGTATCCAGCCAGCTACGTTCATAGTAATATCAGTCAGTAGTATCAGTTCAGTTCATATTAAGTATCAGATTTAGTTTTAATACTCAAAGTAAGCCACGCCCATAATCGATAATCATAACACATTGCTTGAAATGTAAATCTAATAGGGAAGACTAGCCGGCTTTCGATAAATATTTAATAGGTTAAACAGTCAGTACATGGAATCGATACATTGAATTGTGAAACAGTCTGGACGGCATATTTTCACAAACCTGTTTATCGTATTAACTTTTATAATTTAAAGTAGAAAGAAATCTTCCAAAATACTCTCGGAGTTTCCAATTCTTTTTAATATGAAGCGGCCATCTTGGTCCTTGGAAGTTCTGTTTTTATGTTATTGAAGTAGCAAACGAACATGCAGTCTACCTAATCGAAAGTAGCCACTGCCGCTCATGATCATCTGTAATAAATCCCAGGTAAGATCACAGTCATACCTGAAGTCGACTACAGATACGTTGCTACCCCTGAGGACTAAGTTGAAACGCCTCGAATAACATATCTCTCATACCACGCCCATAACACAGCAGCGCTTAACACTGCTGTTATAAGGCAGAAACATGTGTGACGGTGGTGCCACCGGAGTTGAACCACAGAGAGATTCTACAACCTTTAAACGCACTTACCATTTTAAACGAGTAGCAACGCATCAGTGATTTACTTGAGATAGAAATCTTGTCTATATCAATTTTCTTACAGATATTTCATAGATCGCACTGGTCACGTACCATCTGGTAGACTGTTCGTTTATTACTTCAAAATTAAGAACACATGAAAATTCATGCCACTCAATATGACCTAGTTCCAAAGTCTCAGAGCCTAACTGGAAACGATGACACAAGAAATTAATATAAAAAGCGCTGCGTAACTTAGTTTCGTCCTCCGTGACTCACGAGGGGCTCTTGGGACCCCTTGATCTGTTGAGAGACTCTTCGTGTCAGTAATAATGCCCTTAAATAATAGTATACCTTCTAATGGCGTCAACTCGCTCTTGGAAAACCTCGAGTGTTGCTTTCAACGTGACAAAACGTAACGAAAACATCGCAATATCATATAACCTACCATAATTCTTGAACATGAATATGGAGATTCTTGTAGGCTTTGGTCGGATTTTATTTTATAGTAAAAGTGCGTAGAATTTTTTACGTTTGTCATCTATCTATTATATAGCTAGAAATCGGTTTCCTCACAGAGTAAGAGATGTTTAGGCCATAATCCACCATGATGGCAAAGTTTAGATTGGTAGTCTTCATATAAGTTAAAAGACTTATTTTCGAAGAACCTTCGTCGTTAAAGCGAATGGTAATTAATTTTTAATCCGTAAAAAATTTGAAAAAATCTATAGTGAATGGGATTAAGGTTTAAGACATTTATTTTCCAAAAAGAGTACAACTCACTTACATAGGAAAACACATTTGATTTTGAAATAATTATACATCAAGCATAGGAAACAATACTATTAACGTTTTACAATCGTAGGTAGGAGCATATTGTTACAATTAGTTTAATATTACAAAATATAACGATTTATCAATTTGCATGCGGGTAAGGAACATATTTAGTATGGGACTTATTAAGTGTAGTTCGTAGATGGAAGCTGATAGATACTGGTTAAATAGACAATAAATTAAGCAAATATAAACAAGGTATTTTAATGTCTCAACCCTGTCATGTTCGAACCCTGAAGCCCCACAGAGGTCGAATTTTAAACTACTGTCAACTATCTTGTCAAGGTATCTTTCATTTGTAGCGGTCTGAAAACACTGAATAACTACGCTACGCTCTACAATCTTAGTATTACATCAATCCATCCATTAATTAACTGATGAATACGAATCTCTCGTCGTAATGACATGGTCATGATAATGGTCACGTGGAGTAGATAGTTAGACTTCACACTATATCTACGAATCAATATTGTAGAGTGTACATGCAATAAAAGACCTAAAATATCTATCCAGTTATTTTTATTCAATTCCAAGCTCCCCTAATTCCATAAAACTATAACAGTATCAATTTCTCCATTCAATATCTTATGTTTTTCTATTTTACTCATTTTTCACGGCTGCCGCTGACATGGACTCTACCGCTTGTTGCTATTCCGCCCGAATTAACTTTTTTTAAAATCACGAATACGTCCAAATGATTACACTATTTAGCCTGAATAGTTTTTCCAGTGAAAGGTGTTTAAGCCGTTTTTAAAATGAATTACGCTTTTTATATTAAAATACCCCAATAAAAACATAATTATAGAAGTGACCTTACAATTGAAATACTTCCGCAAAGAAAAGCTATATAAAGATGGAAGCGTCACACAATTAAAAACAAACAACGTATTTTGTTCTTATTTCCGACTTCGTAGTGTGCTGATCTGGAAAATTGTGGGCTCAGAATAATAAAAGACGAAAGTAGTATAACTTTTATGACTTAGGGTAGTATTAAAAAGGCTGTAGATATAACATTTCACGAACGCACGTCGAACTTGCGTGTATTGCAAATACAGTTTATGGTTATTTTGATGTGTGAGTGAGCACTAACGCCTGTAAGATACATAAACACATTCGCGCATCGTGTATATATACGATCCACAACAAGTAAACTCCACGAGCCCTCGTGAAACATAGGATCCAAATAAAGGTAATTTGCATAAACATTGGCGGCTAAGTAAATACATGTTAAATTCCGCGGCCAATACTAAACATAAAATAGCTAAAGTACCGTAATAGTCATCTACCCGTTTTTAAAAGCCACTCATGTTAGCTGATAATGCAGTGTTCGTAAAATTTTGCTTTTAATACGTTAACATTTACTTAATTAAAATATTAAATACGGACTAACCTTAAAAGTTCTTTATGCAGAATTACGACATACTATAAAATAACCGATATTACTTTACAATATCTCAGTTTTAATAGTATAGTTACCTTACTAAGTATTTCAAGTGTCTTATTGATTGTATCGCAAACTTGAAATACATATAAAAATACAGGCGTAGACCTCATTTATCCATCTATATATCCATCCATTTATCCATGACATTTTAATCCATGATACAAAAAATATCTAATCATGGTCACCTGTTACGTATATTTATCACGTGCCTAATTTATTATACATTAATCCATCAATCAATCAAATAATCTCAAATATTATCTCAAATTAAAACTGTTTAATAATTCAAAACTATAAAAAAAAATCATTATACAAAGAAAAAACCTAACGGCTTGAGAAAAATGTCCTGAAAAGGCTAATGTACTGGACAGTACTTATACGACGAGCTGCTAGAGAAAAACGTGGTTTTAGTACGTTTTTTTTTTGTAATTTTTGTTTATTATTGTTTCCTGTTACTAATAAGCACCATATTTAAAAATAATATAGCTCATATCACTTCATACTGAATCCAATTATTCCATTGTCAGTAATTAAGACTAATACAACGTCATGTGTTAAAATCGATATATACGAAAAATGCCTTAAATAAACGGTTATTAGATACGGATCTAATACAATTTTCACAAAACAGTTTTTCGTTGAATTCACGGAACTCAACAATATTGGCGCTACCAAATCGAGATTAGGCTGTTATCACTGATTGATGAGATTGAAAACAGATGCGTATTATTCAATTTAGATAAAAAGGCAGAGTTGCTTGACCGTAGGGCGAAATAGATAACTGAAGTTCTGAAATGAGTTTGGTTCAGACGGTTCAGTATAAACCCGACCGTCGGCGGATGCGAACGTCGCTCTTTGTGCTGTACAATTACGCTCGATATTATATATAAGTAAAATAAAGTTACAGTATAAATTCTAAATCAATATCTTTCTAAAATGTTACCTTTAAAGAAAAACCGTTTGGAGTGCTAGTGAGTGCTGTTTTAGTTTTCTGGCGCGAATTTCGGACTTTATTTTTTAGAGGTAAGAAGTTTTAAAGTTTAATCTTTATATAAATGAATGTGTGTTTTATCGACTGACCGGCATTGAGAGATATTTGCTTAATTCGTTAATACCATATCGCAACATACGTTAAAAACGTGCAAATTAATGTTTTATGGCCAGTGACAATATTATCACTTACTTATCACATACATAACAACTATTTTACTTATCTACAAACAATAACAAATTATTCGAGTGTTTTAAAACAAAATAGTAGTCATTCCAAAGAGTAACAAGTTTCTCAGTAACAAGTCTAGTTGTTTACTTTGATAATGGTCACTACTTTACCAAGGCGAATTCAATTATTCAATAGAGAACATGTACTGAGTTATTGGCGGCGAAATTATCTTTTTGGTGAAACTACGTACCTACTTATCAATAGAAGAAGTGATAATCCAGTGATATAAATTTGTCTTTAATCCTCAATGACTCGGGTTCAAATCCTAAGTGTCTAAAGTATAATAAAATACCTATCCCATTGTAGGATTTTTGCCATAAATATAAATTAAATTAAATTTTCCAAGTCTCACTAATTTCCAAAAACTATGGGACGAGTCCCTTTGCAAATTAACACATGAATTCTTCAGTCAATATTACGGAGCGTGCACGTCTTAATGAAACCTAATAATAATTAACTATTTTGATGTGTGGTCATAGTTTTCTTTAGGGTGACTCTATCCCAAAAAATGCTCGGAATCAAACTCGAACCCTTTGATTAAGAAGGCAGCAATCCTGTAACGTAACCACAGCGCTCCTCGACCGGACATAAATTATTCATTGATATATATTTCATTTAACCTAAAATGACCTGAAACGGACCGAAAAATATTAGTTTAGGTTCATTTACTCTACGGAACAGGTACACGGGGAAACACTTTGCAACAACATCAAAGTTAAACTAATGGTCAGTTTGTACACGAATAGCTTATCGCCCTTCGTGCCCTTTCTGTGTAAAGAAATTAAGGGCGTACTACATTACGTGTAACAGGTGTGTTAAGCTGTATGGGTTGTTTGAAAGGACATAAGGCAGAATTACTGATGCTTGGTTACTACGGTTCAACTTCAACTCGTCTCTGCCTAATAACAGCAGTTTTAAGTGTAAGAGACATACTTATTCGAGGCATTCCTACTTAGTCCAGAGGTTTACTATGGGTTAATAAGTATGGATGTCTGTAAACACGTCATGTATGCAGTGTTAAGCTTTGTGATGTATTCTGATTTGGAGGGTAGGGTAAAGAAGATATACTTTTTTTGGAACCCTGTAGGGTAACAACGCATTTTAAGCGGATCTCGGGTAGGACTGTAATGTTATCTGGGGTTGATCACAGACTTTTATGGGCGGTGGTGATCTCTTTCCATCAGGTGGACTGCATCTCCATTTGCTACCAAATTAATATAAAAAGTCCAAAGATGAGAAAAGATTCGTTTGCTACTAAAATTTCACAAAAAAATCCATCCATTCCATCCATCTTTTATCATTCATCCTTCTAAAAGGTCATTCCATCTGTACCTAAGTCTCTGAATAAAATAAGAATCCCTTCAGAAATCGACCACACCAAATCCTATCACGCTATAATTGTCCTACCTTCTTCAATTACATCAACATACATATTAAGTACCTACCCTAACATAATAATGGAGTAAAGCTACCAGTTCCGGAATTTTCTTTACGTTTTATTCATAAAACCATAAAATTTTGATGTGATTTTTTTGTTCTTTTATCTTACATAGTACATTAGCTTGTTTAAACAACAACATTTCATTAATTTGAAACAGTTAAAACAGCCTTTTTACCCAAGTGTGTCGCGAAGAAGTCGATGTTTTTCAAGCGTATGTACATATGTATGTCCATTTCACTGGCTCGCCCCACAGCCCTAACGGTTTGACGGATTTTAACATATGAAGTGTCGTTAGAACCGTCTCAATTGTCATAGTAACATAGGCTATACAATTTTTAAATGTGTTGCCATGGTGGTGGTATTTCAATAACAATACGAGTATCAAAGTCAATTCATTTTAAGAAGTCGGATTATTTGTTTTTAAGATAATTAATATTTTGGTGTTGTTACTTAAAAGCAATCATTCGTGTATATTTTTACATAAAATTGGTAAATCTTTTAGTGATTTAATGATTACCCTCACAAGTTGACAAGAAGCAAATATTATATCTTCTTTAGGAATTATAAACATTACCAACCTTTGGAATAAACACTGTAAGACAGGTTTTACCATGAATATACCAATACCTTAGAGCGGGATTGTTCTTCAAATATTTTGGAACAAGATAAACAAGGAACAATAAAATTGGCGCACCCGCAGGGTTGCCAGTACCGGTGTCAGATTTCAACCAAATATTTACCCGTTTGTGTCCTACTTTTGTTAGCCTTTGACCAAAGTTTTCATTAAAATATTCGAAATTACAAACACATTTCCGTATTTTTATTTTAAAAACCTTCATTTAATACGCTGAGTATAAAAGGATTCCAATCTCTTTTTTTTTTTCAATATAAATGATGTTAATTTCTAGCCCAAAATCTAGCCTATATTTGTATTTATCGCCTAGCAACCCTAAAAGAATGGATGAGGTAATACGCAAACTGAAGTAAACTACACGAATCTACTATAAACATTCCTGTTATCAACATAACAAGTAAATTCTTAACTAATGTCCAGCTGTCATCACCAGATATGATCGTCTGTGTTTGAAACGTTATTGAAGTTATTATGTAAGCCAATATTTTTATAAGCAGTGCTAGGCTAATGGTTGGAACTCGGCCTCTTAATCGGGGGGTTTGAGGTTCAAATCCCAGGCACGCACCTCTGAATTTTCCAAGTTATATGCGTGTTAGAAATTAATTAGCACTTACTTTAACGGTGAAGGAATCGTGAAGAAACCTGCACACCTGAGAGTTCTCTAAAAGCCCTCTCACTCTGAGAGGAGACCCGTGCCCAGCAGTGGGGCAATAATAGGTTGACGACAATATTTTTAAAGAATTTGTCGCCAATCCTTGGGGTTCAGAAGCTTAAAAAATATAGTGTAAGAACTAAACAATACGCTTTTAAGAAAATAACTAACTTATAACAAAAAAATATGTATGAAAGCGTGTGGTGCATGGGGTCAAAAATATCAAAAATCTTATTTGTTCATTTAGCCACAAAAGCGTGTTTTTTTAACTTTTTTATATTATTTGCACTGTCATCGATCCTTGATAAGTACCTATGCAAAGTTGCAAATTAAGCAGACGTTTCAAATCTGGTTCAAAGTTTCCGTTACAAACAAACAAACAAACATACGACCGAAGCTAATACGAAAGCGTGTTAAAAGATAATAAATTCGATAATGTAAGATACATTTTTGAATTTAATGATTTTTTTACTAAACAAGTGTTAATTATAATCCGCCATTTTGGACTTGGTAATTTATTTTTCATGTTTCTCTCAACAAACCGTTTATCCGATGCCCATATCATGGAGGTTGATAATAATAACGAGTCAGCAATTTTAGACAGTGAACCATTTTGGACCGCCAGGCATATTGGATTTAAAACGCGTATGCAGTATTTCAGCTCAATTGGAAATCAGATGTTTAAAAATGGTATACCAGTTTTGAAAAATTGTAACGTACAAATATGTAACTTTCATAAAAAGATGTTCCAAGGAGTATTTTCCTATGGCTACAGTCTTTTAATGCCCCATTGATGGGTACGTGTCTCTTCTTACAAGGAAAGACTTCTAATGAATAGTACTCTGTTCCAAACGAATTGGTATTGGAGGGTATTGTCTTATTAAAATAGGAAATATCACTGCCACTAGAGAGCAATATGGCAGTACCTACTGTATTTAAAAATGAATTCATGGAGGCATTGTCCTATAAGTAATGATGATGATAAGCGCCGGCGACCACATAAAACAGGTGAATCGTAAAAAATCTAAGGGAAATCAGATCACACGAACATAAAATTGCGAAGTGCGGAAGTCCCTATTTACGATGTATATTAACTGTGATCATATTTTCAACCTTAAATAAATACACATAACGATGACATTACAATGACAATCAATACGATTAGGCACTGTTAAGGAAGTTCCCCAAGATTTATTACGAAAAGGTGGTCATTTTGATCAGGAGAATTGAATTCTTCCAGTCAATATCAGGAGGAAATCTATTCTATAGAACCCTTCCTGAATTAACCCTGGAGACACTACCGCCGATAAGGGGAGTGTTAAAGGATATCGTGCCCTAATGAACAGGGAACAGAGGTACACAAATTATATATGTACCTTGTTAGTCCTCAAGGGTAATAACGCGTCTGTGGCCGACTTCAGGTAGGACTCTTATCTTATCTATGGTTGATCACAGACAGCAGGGGCCACTTACCAGAAGATGTACTGCATGGTTGCTTGCTATTTCAATATTAGTTGTATAAAACTGACTTGTTAATTAATTAATAACAATACACTCTTAATCTAAAGGTTTAACATGCGTTAAAAAAGCAGGGATAAAATATGATACACACAGTATAGTACAATGAGTACGTAGGTGGCTGAGTGAAGATCAGTGTTTGTGTAGAGGTGTAGATACCGAGATGTTTGCTCTCTCCCGCTGTTAGGTTAATGTTCAACGCTAGCGTACTTATACCTAGTTCATATGCTAACTTGCGATTATTTCTACCCTGTAACAATAGTTAGTGCTCAAAAACTACTTAGTTCTGAATTGAATGTGATAAAAACGCTTCTAGGGAGTTTAAGGGGGATGTACTCGCTAACATTAAAAATTAATACTGCCTGAATTTATTAAAAAAAACTGTTTTAATTTATTATTTTAAAGTTAATATGATTTACTCTTAAAGTATTTATAATTCCCCCGGTTTATAATTTCATTGCAATATACAGTTATATATTTCATATCAAGACTTTCCCTTACTGAATTACCTATCTCTTATTGACAAACTAAGTACAGTCCGGCTATAAAATGGTCATAAAACGCCATAAGTCCCGTGACAGCGAGCACTCAGCGATACTTAAATAAATAATCACCTAATATTGTGCTGCTTGTTGATGATAAAATACATTTGTGCCTTTTTTACCCGACTGCGTCAGTAGGAAGGTAATGTTATTCGTATGTATACGTACGGTAATGTTACTCGTATGTCCATT
>DWNY01001393.1:0-12758 GCA_018250635.1 Telegonus apastus
ATGTATGTACCTACTTTCACAATATTATTGAATATACGCCTAGTTTTTTGAACTTCTTGGGCTCAGTAGGCAATGTTGTACCTATGGGTATAATTTATTACAGGAAGTTAGTAAACTTTATGATAAATTATATTCATATTTCATAGAACGTGTACTAGTGTGCAATAAATTTTGTAAAAGGTGAATAGTTTCAACACTTCCCTAACTAAGGTTACGCTATTTTTTTATAGAACAAGCTACGACAAGTTTTCCTTATTAACGAGATAAAAGAAACACTAATCGGATCAGTGTGAAAGACGGAGATATATAAATAATGAATGGCTACTATGTTCTTTCTATATTGGTTCGTGAGCTCGCTTTTATCGACTGCTAACAGGAGTTTTCAAATACTTTCTCAGCTTGAAAAAAATCGTATTGGACCGAGTTTGTCTCACAATATAAATTATTTTTACAATGCATTTTATGAATAAATTATTTTATTGAACATAGTGAATCAGCCATTAAGGTTATCCGTATTTTACTGCTGGAATAAGTCCTTCTATAAAATGGCGAAGGTTAATTCGATGGAGTCTCTCGTTCTCATTCAGTAAGGTCTGAAGCGTACTTAATTACACTGCTTCATTGCGGATTGGATTGTTTCTCCAATACAAGTTAGTGGCAAATCCCTTTGTAGAAAGCTTTTAAACCGCCCGAAGGGCTTCGAAAAGGCTTAAAGATTGAGGTCTGACTCTTAACATGAGAGTAAGAGAAAATTGCCATTACCGATCAGCCAATCAAGAAATGACCGAGTTGGCTTATACTCTCGTACTATAGAGTGACGAGTGGTAGGTACCAATTATCCTGATTAATTAATGTCGCTGACAATTGAACATCATTAAATGCAATTACTATCTAATTATATTATCATCTAACGACTACATAACATTTTCTTTTATAGCGTGTTACAGTTTTTCTTAGTCTGTAAAACACGAAACTAACTTTAATACCACCTATAATGATAGTAGCTCATTTCCATAATTTACTTATGATCTTAACAATATGTTGTTTTAACTTGAAATGTCACGCAATACAAGAAAAGTTTATGAAAATAGTACAGTCATGATATCTATTAGAAGTACTGTATTCTAGTGTAATTATTGTGAGGTCATACTAGTTTGTCCAGTTTTTTATTTGATCGTGAAAGATAGAAAAAGAGCAAAGATATTTATTAACGCTGATTCTACTTTAACTTGTTTATTAAAATTACATTGAATTTCCAATCAAACCGTGTATGATAAATTTATATGTTTTAATTATCATTTTCTTAATAAAAATGAATTACATTATCCCTAGAGTGAAATTCGTTTATTAGGGAAATGGGAACTAACACGAAGGAATCTTCTTTTGAATATCGCAAAAGGACATTCAATTCACCTATATTTTCGAAGTAGGTCTATGTAAGCTCGTTCGTTATAAGCGAAGTCCCATATTCAGTGTAAACATGTTTGCTTTACCCACAAGTATTGGAAGGTTTCGAGAGCACCTTCGTATTACTAGTATCGTGTATCAAATAAAATATGATTTACGATAGTATATTTTGGAATACTTAGTCGTTTATTCGTCTTAATATAGTAATAGGGACATATTTAAGCATTACTCTGTTGCACACGCATGCGAACGAGCAAAACGACTTCTATCTACTTGGTGATAAGTGTTCACTGTATTTGGCGTCTGTAAATGCACATAGAATAGAAGTTCTACATGAAGTGTATCACAGTTTCAATGCCACTCCTTAAGATTAAATTGATAGCACCAAACTTAGCCGGAATTCACACCCGCTAAAAAGCTTGAACTGAAATAGGTGTCGCAGTGTGCACTTTGCTATAAATACTTGTAGATTATAATATCCTTGGGAGAGTGTGTTTATAAAGTTAGTGACGGATGTTTTACTTTCACCTTCACGCCTTAAGACTTTAGAACATAATTATTTGTTATTTTAACCCTCTACTTGTCCAGGGTCGTCTTTAATCTATTAGGGGCCCTGGGTACGTAAGAATAATGGGTTCCACATGACCTTGAGAGAACACTATTTTGGTAGAATAGATAGATGTATAAAAAAACTTCCACTTTGTTATGACGCATTTTTTAAATAAAGCATTAACAGTCGGTCGAGCTACGTTGCCAGAGAATTGGAAGTGACTAGGGGCCCCCCTCAATTGCCCAGTGGCACTCGGACGCGGGGCCCTGGGCAAGGGCTTCAAATGCCCAGTGGCAAGTCTATAAACTTACGAAAGGAACCTTGTAGAGCATGGTTTGTTGTCTGTAGACCGGAACTACTACAGACAACAAACTTTTTTACCCGACTGTCAAAGAGAGAGAGAGAGTTATGTTCATGTTTTTGTAATTCCTTTACAAAAGTGATACGAACCATAAAGAGTATCACACTATTAAGTAAATATACCACATTTTGGATGAAGTTTCATGGAACTGCTGAGTCTTTTGTTCTACGCTTCATACTATTAGAATAAATTACCATTACAGTGTAGCTATCAAGTAAATGCTGTTAATTTTGGGCCCAATCCAGTAAGCTTTAGTGGCTCATGGAATAAATACCTCCTGTTACTTCTCGATTAAGTCTATCACGGAGGTTTCTATCACGTGATAATAAGTATGGACCACCGCCGGATATTAAGAATACAAACCGACAAAATTTAATGTTTCAAGTAAACAACTGTTTGTTTTTTTTCTAAATTATTTCGAAGGAAAAGTTTTATTTCTGTTAAACAACTTTACGGTTGTGATCCGTTAACAACACATTTGTTTCATGGTTTATCGGTTGCGGTGAAGACTGATGGGTATCAGCAACGATTTAAAGAGGATACAAGAATACGTCTGATTAATGACCGAGACGATTGATCCAATTAATTAAACGAACCCATTTACTTTTATCTCTCAAAAGGAATTCGTAAATGGTGTAAATATGCAGAGCTAAGAATATCGACTGTATTATTTGGTTGATCGAATTTGCTGTCTAGATTAATTTTGTACAAGTTTAACTGGATCGCGATGTTTTTGTTGTTACTTTGTTTCGAAGTATAAGTTTTTTGAATAAAATACACTTATTACAGTCTTAGTTCTAAGACAATGTGATGGTGTTCGATTTAACCATTTTATTTAGGACTAAACAAAATTTTTAAATCGCATTTAGTTCCGAAAGCTTTTACAATACATATAGTTATAGCGTAAAAAAATTGGCCGTTTTCCGTAAACTATAACTATTGAAAAATCTTTCTATTACGTTCTACGTTTGTATTATGTTCTTGCTTAATTAAAGTATATAAAATATGAGTGATATAAATATGTATTGATAAGTTGTATTTTTTTATAAGAACAAAGTAGCAACGACCCTGTTCATCCGATAAGTGGTCACTTACGCCATCTGTAATCAATTTAATACAGAACAAGGGATTCCTCTGGAAGGGGGAATTGTCGTTAATCTCAGATGCGTTGCTACTCTTGTAAACTAAAATGGTCACCTCATCGTAAGTGACATGGCAACCACATCCTTCTAACTAAACACAAGGTGGTAGAATTCTTAGTGTTTCTACCACGGCGGCACCACCGCCACACCTGTTTCTGCCTAATAATAGTAGTATTAAGCGCTGTTGTATTCTGGTGTGAAGGGTGTGGTAAGGAAGACATAATTATCCGAGGCGTCCCAACTTAGTCCTCAGGGGTAGCAACTCATTTGTGGTCAACCTTAGGTACTGATCTTATCTGGGATTGATTACAGATGTCCAATGACGATAGTGGGTATGCTCGTTTGCTACTTCCAAATTATAAAAAAAAAACACAAGAACCGCTTCACGCCATATATACGTGTGGTGGTGGTACCTCTCTAGTCGAATTCTCTCTCTACCATCTGGCAGAATTTTTAATTACTTATTAAAAATATTTAAAAAATACTCGGGTTTCATAACAGTAATATTTTATGACCTCATTTTAGATTACCTCATTCAATGTCAGACATTAATACCATTTCATTCCACACCTACCCCAGCCCTATATTTACGCATTTGAAACGTTTTACGTCCCTCACTTTCATGTTGACACAAATTTTAATGGAGCTTGTTTGACAAACTCCCATCGGGACAGAATTGTGGTGAACACTTTTGTACGTACCACCGCTGAATCTATTTCTACGGTGAAATAGTTGTGGATTTTCCGTGGAATGGAGTAGATGCTGGCTCACTTATGTATGAAGTGACCATCTTAGACCTCAGGTGTGGCAACGCATCTGTGATCGGCTTCAGGTAGAACATTAGTTCCATATGGGGTTCGTATTTGCGTGGTAGCACCACTTACATCAGGTATTCTGATAATGTGCTGATTGTAAGTGCCATTAGATAAAAGCAATAAATAAATGTTTAGAGCATGACAACTTAAAGTAATTAGATTGAATAGAGTATGCATAACAAGTTAAGCTGAAATAGAGCTAATCGCTCATTTTGTACTAGGACATTAATGTATGTGATTATAAATACTTTTCACGTAACAATAAAAATGCGATTATGTTTTCATGTGCATTTGGCTGTTATAATACGTTGTTAGATGTATCATAAGGTTGACGTGAACCGTTTCATCTTCATCTTTGGGTATTATAATTCATTTGTGATCTGTTCCTTGTAGAAATATATTATTAAAATTTTGATTGATAGATGTCCCTAGTGATTCAATAAAATTAGATACGCTGATTATTGCTAAGTAGCTGTTATACAGATATTATTATTCAATTAATACTTTAACTCTAAAGCTCTTCATTTACTGTGTCTGAGATAATAATCATATTTTACAGGATATAAAAATGTTTGCAACAGCGACATTTTAAGAAAATATATATTTTTAATATATTCGAAAAAAAAACATGTAATACGTGAGACATGCGAAATTATAAATGCATGTATCTTTGGACGTATCATTGGACGCTTAGGTTTTGCATGGGTGTCCTCAATTATCCGACATAGCGACATGAAAGCCTCTTTCCAAGTGACTATACGCTTCGCCGGGCGTGTACGTTTCCTGAATTTACGCGAATGTAGAACAATACGATGTAGCATGCAGGTGCCATTCGCAATATAAATATATTTTATATCGATCTTCCGCTAGCGGTTCTTTCTGCTTCAATCTACATGTAATTAGTCTTCCACCTTGTGATAATAAAATCCCTATAAGAATCTCTACCTTCTCGTGAAATTCCCGTTAAAAGCGATCAGCCGATTTCAAGCTTAACTCGGGAAAATAAATAAGGAAAACGGGATTTGAGTATTGAGAAAGAAAAACAGTTAATTTAATATAGCGTACACGTTTAATTTTCCTATTTTTATATTCCGGGTATCGGATGTATTAAGATATGAAAATATGGAATACCTAATGCTAGTAATGGACCTAAATATTACTTGGTTATATTGTCGTCAACCCATTACTGTCACTGGACAAGGATCTCCTTCCAACGTGTGAGAGAGTTTGGGCTATAGCGTACCACGCTGGCCAATTACGAATTGGTTACCGAAATACTCCGATGTTATCCTATAAACATAAATTTTCTGTGCAAAGCAATTTATTATATTATTAGAATAAATTCTGGGTCTCTTGATATTTAATGTTTCGATAATATTGTGAAGTCACACATCGGAGCATAAAGAATGTTTTGCAATTGTTTAGATATTTTCGTGTATGACGTAAATGGCAAAAAATGTATTGTGTTATCTATTCAAAAATTTAGCTAGAAGGGGCGAGAGTTTAACCTTGCTTTTGTTCTTTTCATTGTAGCACTCGCTTTTAATGAAACTCTCGACTCGACGCGAGTGCGCGGCGGCCTCTTTTGAGAGATCTGAGGAAATGCCGACAGAAATAGTATAGATTCATTGGTTCTCACAATTGGTTAATTACAAAGAAATTAAATAAAGCCTTAAATTTAATAAAGTAAATATTATTAAAAATGCTTAGGATGCATCATTTTATCTTCCAATGGATACTATAGGCATTTAAAAGTAATGCTTTGAATCATTCCTTTACATTTATTTCAACTACACCGAAAATTAAATTTAATCACTTGTGTGTTCTAACAAATATATACGCATTAATCTGTATATATTATCATTAATCGCGTTACAGAAAAAATAAATATCTAACAAATAGACGCTTAATTTGTATTTGAAATGTAGTGTTTGGTTTAAATCTGTATAATATATCATCCTATTTCACCCACTCCAGAATCATGATTCGTTCGCCGTGACGGATGAAGCACTGCCCACCGCATGTAGCGGCATATAACTCCAGCAGGTATCGTAGATAACATTCGTTTATACAAAACTTTCCGGCCATTTATGTTACTGTAAAACATATATCAACAAAAAACGTAGTAAAGTTATGAGTTTGCCAAATCATGAATCTATCTAAAAACCGCAACCAACCAACGTTTCAATTCGCGGTATGATTTCAAAAATAGAGTGTTGTGAATAAATTCGGATTTATGTGTGGACGGAAAGCCGCTTGGGTAGACGGCAAACAGCGCGCAGTCGGAAAGCTTCCCACTTATACAATTTAGAATACAATATAGTTTTTGTTTTAGACGTAAATGCCAGTGGAATATTAATTTTAAATAGAATCAAATGTAAATAATTTACTATAGCTCTTCAAACCAATGCACGAATCTTCTTTGATCTCAACTATTAAGTTTACTGTGTAGACAGTAATTATTATTGATACAATGATACAGTTTACCGGCTTTGTTTAATTTTCTCAGACACAAATAAACGAATTAGAGTACCTACCTATTACAATTATTTGAACGTCTCTTAAAACTAATTTAAGTGAATCGCTGACTTAGAACTCTAAAGTAGTATGATAAGAATAATAAGTACCTATTTTATTGCTACCGAATACTTAACAAGAATATAGTAAAATTTTTGTAATTAAAGTTTTTCTCTACAAAATTGAAAATTATATCCAAGTAAGTCTTAGTAATATCTAAAAGTTTAGTAATATCTTTTCCATTGTAGTTGAAGAATATAAAGCTGTGAGAAACAATCAGACGCGGCTGTAAATTTAAAGTTTTTATTTGCAAGTCTAGGTAGGCTATTGAAATAAAGATATATTGGCTATATTTTTCTATGGATTTAACCCCCCAAAACATTCACGAGAAAAAAAGAGTGGTGCTATATATTAGAGATCAATACTTCATGGCAAAGTACAAATGAAACAAACAATCCACTTTATTTTCTTCTATTATCATCATTCTTACCGCCGCATTCGATTGAGTACAAACTAAATAAAGATTAATTACAGTTGCTACAACTTGTACAATCAGGCTAAAATCTGAAAACCACCGACTGGAACTAAACGGATCCAGAAGCAGCCGGCTTCTCTTAATAATAAAGAATGTGAATTCGAAACACTTCAAACGAAGTCCCTTAACGCGGCTTGCGATAGGAGTAGGATCGTAGAACATCACTTAAGATGTTATGCGCTTAACACACGATTTTTGCTCACCTTTTCTTTTTATTAAATGTGTGTGCGTTTGTTTTTGATACAAACGGACACGCAATACTGAAGACATGAGATTTTTGAAGACTTTTGTTTAAAATTTTACGTGTACAATATTGTCTTATTATTGGATTAGGATACTTTCATGACGAGGGTCCTCTGTGCACGTGTAATACAAGCAAGAGCAATATCTCTTTAGCTGCACGGGTGGGAAAAATATAACTTTCCTGACAGATTTAATAATTTCACAATTAATCATAATATCTATTAAAGCGGGGCGCGTTTTCCCTTTGGGCGTAATTACTCGGACAAGGCGACACAAGACATAATACTTAATGCGAAGCGGTAGTAATGGCTGCCGTGGGTTGTTCTAAATGACCTCAGCGGTAAATACAACTTAATTGCCTTTCTTACCGAAATAGTATAATGTAGATGCAGTGTGAACATATTTAGGTGTAACAGAGAAGTTTCAGAGCTAATAGCAGTCTAGTGTCCCTTGACGCTAGATTTACGAGGTACTAAACCACAAGCGTACTATTTCAGCTTTTTCTCGACATAGCGACGTTAAAACGTCTCCGATAAAAACTTCTATACGTAATACATGAAACTTTACTGTGTCTATCAGACGTCACAATACGTCGCCTCAGGCGAAACGTACGTGTACTATCTAACGAGATTGTTGACAAAGATTCATTGGAGCAGTTGTCGTTGCGTCAGAAATTTCGAATACGTAGGTACTTACCTGATATCACTTTATTTCATGCGTACTTATGTTTACGCACATTGGAATAAAAATCAATTTTTAAGTTTTTTTTTTCAGGGAAAAAGGACAGTACAAATTGAACATGTACACATTTGGTCACACGAAAACGATTTATCTAAATGTTTGTTGTCTTAACGGCCATCCCGTAAATATTTCGCTACTCAAAATATTTATGTTATAAACGTTGTTATTGATGTGATCTTATTGTTAGTGTCTACTTATTATTGTATGATAATTTGAAATTCACTAACATGTTTTATCTACTGTCCACAATTACTAACTTGTGTAAGTATAATATAGAGATGTTATTTCTAGTCACGTTAACAGCTATAACTTCTATCGAGTCATGAACAATTCATCCAAGAATCCTGAAAGCAAATTTATGTTTAAGTTTTATTGCTCACAATTCGTGTTTTGTTGTATTATGGAATAAAAGGTGTCATAATAATGTTTTATATTGGTTACTAATTTTCTTTGAACTTTTTTATCGTTTTCTTTATAAATTTTCGCACTATCACTTTATTGATACAATGTAGGAATATATTCTGATTTTTAATAATTTTACTTGTCGACGTCGTACACCTATTATTGTGTCACTGTTAAGCACGACTTTCCTCTCAGATTGACAGGGGTTTATGGGGTACAATGGTTTGATCTTAGTCTCTTAGATTAAGAATGTAAAACGATAAACTGTCGCCAACCCATTATTGTCCCACTGATGGGCACGGGTCTCTTCTTGGGGTGAGAGGGCTTTTAAACCATAGGCCACCGCGCTGGCTAAGTGCGAATTGGTAGACTTCACACACCTTTAAGAACTTTTTTTTAAAAATAACTCTCAGGTGTGCAGTTTTCCTCACGATGTTTTCCTGCACCATTAAAGCAAGTCATAATTAAATTCTAATACGCACATAGCTTCGAAAAGTCAGGTGCGTGCCTGACATTTGACCCTATCACTGCTTAAACGATAAACTATCATTACTTAATAGTCGTCATTTTTATTATAAAGGTCAATTTTATGTATTACGTAGGGCTTTATTCTGGACATTTATCAGCTACTAGCCATAGATACAAAGTAAGTCTGTTAGATAATCACGTCAAAGTTAATTACCACTGATTATTATAGAACGTTTCTGTCCTGTGGGAGCCGATAATGAACTCAGATCGTGACCTCTCCGAAAATAATCTTTTTTCGGCTTACAAAGCCTCATGTTCATAACATTTTACTGGAGTTTATTATTTTACGGAGTTGCCATTATTTTTTACCTAGTTAATGTAATTTTATATTAGTGTTTTACTATATCAACGAGTTGAGTGTATTTTTTTTTAAAGGCATGATGTAGAGTCGTAGCTAAAATATAAATAATTCGGTACTTATTCTGTTTAGAATAGGTTTTTTTATTCATTTGATAGCTCTAGGAGCTTTAGATAGATTCATATTTCTTACTCAAATGTTCAATAACGATTTTAGTCAAAATTCAATCTCTGGGAGAACACAAATGAAATAATATGATTATATTTATCATCCTTTATATTATTTTATGACAAGAATATATTGCTGTTATACGTCGGAATACGCATGGCCAGTTTTAACAAGTCGATAACAAAGGGAGAACCTGTTTTGAAGAACAATGTATATTCTTTAAGTAAGATTATTCCAGTGCAGAAATCCCCTTGATGCTATTGATATTCCAGGAAATTGAAATAGTTTGCATATATTTCAAACAAAGCAAAAGGAAATGTTGAAAACAAGAATGTAGTTACTTTGAATGTTCTTATGTAGAAAACAAAATGATTCCCCTAGGAACAATTTATTTTCGCTTCGCTTTTGGATCTGCAAAATAGAGTTAGGTAAGGTTATTGGGTTTCCCTATCGTAAGGTAGAAGCGCTGATCAATAGTGAAACTTACCTGTATTGAAGTATCGAAGTGTATATAAATAAAAGTGAAACTTTCAAGTAATTATCGCGGAGCCTATACAATTAAATCTAAATCAAATTTGGATGGTACATTCGTTTTCTGATATTGACATCCACTGTAAAGGTTTTTGATATTCCTCCCTTACGGGGCTTAAATAGGTATTAAGAATTTGTATTCTTTTGAATTATAGTTGGCGCGTACGATGGCGTGGGCAACAGCTAGTCTAGTAATATTAGCTTACCTATAAAGTTAAGGTTAAATATAGTAATGAAGTCCTCTTATTAAACTACTAAAAATAGATTTGAAATTGTATGCAAGGACTTATGTCGTGTATAGCTATAACGTTGTGTTTTATCCAGTTTTATCCCTGTTTAAGTATATATAGAAATATTTTATCTTGGAGAAATATTTAGGCAATTCCTCCAAATATATTACAGTTCCTTGAGTGACAGCTGAATGTTCTTTATTTCTGTTGACAGTCGAAGGTTGTGGATACCGACATATACGGCGACTATCTTAGCTGTCAAGAGTGGAAATATCTATGATCCGCTTTTTATAGTTTGAAAATAGCAAAGAATCATGCAGTCCATGTGGCTATAAGCCACCACTGCCGCCCATGGACATCTTTAATCAATACTAGATAATATCAAAGTCTAAATAGGTTGACCACAAGTGCGTTGCTACCTGTGAGGACTAAATTGGAACTCCTCGGATATGTACGAGTACGTCTCCGTTAACACACCCTTCAGACCAGAACATAACACCGCTTAACGTTGCGTTTATAAGGCAGAAATCGGTGGGGTGTGGTGGTGGTGCCGTCGGAGTCGAACCACATAGAGCTCTACCATCATGACACACCGCTACAAGTAGAGCCTCTGTTCTATATGGAATTAATGTCAAAAGTCCATACGCACTTTCCATGACGTCAAATGGACTGCAAGCAAGTCTACTACTTCGGTCTTAATAAATATATCACAAGAAGCTTTTCTTATTCAGCCCAGGTGGTATCTTTAGGCTATAATAAATTCAAATATTGGTACCCATGCTAATTTAAGCTATTTTTCACATAAATACAAAAGTTACATAAAACACAGTATCATCAAAGCGTTTTAAAAAGGTACTCATCACTGCCAACTACAAATATTCAAATTGATACTTACTTGTACTTTATTGGCGTAATACCTGTCAGCCGTAAATATTGAGTCTCATAGAATTTCCACGAAGCAAAGTTCGGTTTCGTCGTGGTTCCGTCTAATGAAACGACTGACACGATTTAATAAGTCGGGCACGGGCGGGTACTGGATATTAAAGTAGCTAATAGCAATTTATTGGTGGTTTCAACGTCAGTAATAACCGAAAATGGGTTAGATTATTCATAATAGACATGGGTTGTTTTAAATAATTTTCCTCGTTAAATCATTATTGTGGGTTTCTCCCGGGGATTAGCCCAATAATATTGGTTTAGACTGGTCTAGTCATAGACTTTACACGTCATTAAAACTATTTTTCTCAATAGTTAGGGTAGTCACGGTGTTTACCTTCGCTGAAGGAACTAGTAATCAATTTTAATGGAGATAAAACTTCAACAAATCCAATGTGCCTGAGGGGTCGAATTTTGGACCCCTATTTTAAATCCCATCATTTATCAGTCTACATATCTACTACACCTATCTACGTCAAAATTTTATTATTTTATATAAAAAATACTGGATTAGAGTTCAATTCTTCGAGAAAATCTATAATTCGATTCACATAAAGAGAAGCAAATGTTAAGTTGCATAAAGATAAGTTACCAAGCAGTAATTCAGTTTATATCTCACGTCCATAAGTCTTTTCGTGTGTGGTTAGAGAACAAATTACTTTGGTTTATTGCAGTTTATTAAAACCAGCCGGGTGGTTACAAAGTGGGAAACATGCGGGCGCTTTGAAAAGTTCGTAACAAAGTTAACCTCAGCTTTTGCTGCTTTATAATAAAGTTGTATTGGAAAGAGAGTTTTTCCTTCGCAACGAAACGAGTCTCAATTTGACACTAAGGAGTATAGCTTTTCGACTTTGGATTTCTTAGTAATGGTTTTTAATGTTATATTCGTCGTGCAAGCCCAATGATTATAATTCCGACTGTTACACTGCTAGGCTACGCAAGACACCTCATCTATGAGAATGTAGGACATAGTCCGTCTAAGTCCAGCGCTAGTACAATCGCACCAAGGTCCCAGGTCCACCGCTGGCGAATTTGGATTAGTAAACTTCCGTCACCTTTGAAAGCTTTTTTAAATAAATTTATAATGTGTAGTGTAGTGTAATGTGCTGCACCTCCGTCAAGCATAATTAATATGTACATATATATATATATCCGGGTAGCTGTGTCGAAACCTTTAATCATGTAAAATACGGCCAATTTTATCGATAAGTGCCCCTGTATTCATAATTTTTCTCCTACTTATTTCAGGCACCCATTAGATTTATATGATACTGAAGTGCGAATGTTTGTATGTATAGCTAATTTTAAATACTTCCCCCTAATGTTTCGATAAATGACCGAAAATATTTGACAA
>DWNY01001394.1:0-12756 GCA_018250635.1 Telegonus apastus
GGCGGCTCTGGCGCGGAAGGTTCGACTCGAGGCGGTGTAGTCAAGTAAACGGCGTGTTGACTGAGATCAAGGATGGCATGGGCCGCATTCAGGTCTTCTTCAGGTCGTTGAAGGTACGCACGATCGCCGAGGCAGTAGGGGCGATAGATATCCTTCTTTTTGGGCGGCAGAGATAAAAGAGTGCCAGTACTGGTGTAGCACATAGAGAGAGACTTGCCGCTCGCCGGTGGCGGAGGGGGGGAGACAGGCGAAGACTGGAGCTGCACTTGAAGGAAGGGTTGTTCAGTGGAATCAGAGGCGGAGAGTTGCAGAAGGGCATAAGACAGAGGCTGAGGCGCCGGCTGAGAGGCGGTGCCCGCGGCCGGGCTCACCTCGCTCGGCAGTTGCGCGGTGAACTGCGTGGAAGGCTGCTCCTCTGTGTATCCTGCACAACGAAAAAAGTTTGCGATTACTTCTCAGTAGTAAAATCACTTCTAAAAATAAAAAAATAATTGGGCCTGCACTATTGTATTCGTTAATGTTGAAATTATATTACAGAGGCAATAATTGAATCTACTACTATTTTCTTGTGCAGGCGAATACCAATCAATTTTATCATTAGGCTAGATAACTAAGCTTAACAATTACTGCATAACGCTGTCGTAACTCTTGAGGGTACAAAGGTAACAACTTCGAGTTACACCGAGCAAAAGGTTGAAAACATGCACGTAACGCAAAGGGCATTCACAAGCTGAGAGCTGAGCGCACCATTTCATATCAATAGCGAGTGCGAGGTTCCCGCTGCGCCTCAGCAGTCGGCAGCGACGGAGCCCAGTTTACAAGAGCTATTCCGGGATCGTTAATAACTTGCAGAAGCAACCTGTGGAGTCGCCTCACTGTAACCTGTAGAGCCACATTGCTTTCACAGTTCTTGTCCATTCAAAATAAATGTCATCAAGTACTACGCTTTCAAAAGTTTGCGCCAGTCTTGCGGTTGCAGAAGTTGTGACTTAATGGCACAGCATAGTTGTATATTGATTCGTGATTGCAATAAAATAAGTAATTTTGGGATCAAGAAACCTAAGGGAACCTTATCTTCATCGTTCCGAAAACAATTCAAAATGGAATTTCGAATTTATAAATGCATCATCAAATATTGTAGTACCTAATGTTAAACTTGCTTTTTCTACTATAGTTAAATTTGAATAATAAATTACATTATGTGTAAATATTATGACATCTTTGGACGGATAATTGCTCAAAAAATATTTCACAATATCAAAAATTTAGATTTAATCTGGTTAAACCGTCTGATTCTCCGATACAGTGCATGCACTTCTAATCAAAGAATTCACACATATAATTTACAACTTTATTGCGTTATAATTGGTCATAAAGCCAAATTACTGAATCAAGATGCTGGCATCAAAAATATTTTATCCAAAGTAAATTCCTTTTTAACGTCAATGTTAATCTACCATCACTTCGCAAGTATTTAGTTACTAAGAAGAAACGGTGAAAGAAACATAACATATGTCTTTTTTAAGTTTCATGTAGCAATTCTAACGTAAAGCATGTGGAGCCGGGAGCGCTTCAGACCACACTATTATCGGACAAGTAATCACTTGTTCTATAATACGCTTAATAGCGTTCTAAATAGCGTCTGTTTAATGACTTGCTTAAAACGACTTTTTGTGAGATTCAACAGCATTATCACCAAACAATAATTTTGATGAGGTCCGTAGCACTGCCACTATATATTGAAAAATTAGGGCATTTCTTTTTGAATTTACACGAAGTGTAATAAAATTTAAAAGATGTTAAATTTAATTATCTAAATCGGTTCAAGGATCACGAAAAAATCGAGTAACGAACATTAAAAATAAGATACACTCGAATTGTGAACCTTCTCCTTTTTCTGAAATCGGTTAAAAATAAGAATGAGTTTTATTAGTGCTTCAGGTAGAAGATACTAATGGGCTCGGATTTTTCGATTCCCTTTTCCCTTTGAGTGGAATGAAATTTCATAAATATGAAATCAAAAAATAAGACCGCCGTAATTAAAAGAGACTTGTTTCAATAATTGCTTTTATGTTCCTGTGTTATATTGAGCAACAGGGATGGAGCTATTTTGATTTAATTCGCGTAAGCAAATAAGTAATGTCGACATTAATCAAATGAATAAACGTTTTGTAGTCAGCAATCAGGATGTGCTTGTACTTTCGCGTTTGTATTTATATATTTTAATGAATAGACACAATATTGAATTAATGAACACAAACAATACTTTGCTCCGAGTTACGAGTGTGTACATTGCCAATATTGCGGTTTGTAGGAGCGGTCTAATTGATTTATCGGTTCAGTTAAGTACCACCTACATATAGTATTTTATGAAAAATACAAGTTTTCAACAAATAATTATTTTTGTCGCCGAGAAGTAAATGTTATTTTGAGCTAACGATAATATAAAGAAAAGTAATTGCTACCCTCGGTTTCGATCACTGGAGATCTGATTTCAGTATTAACGCTAGATTATCTCCATCACTAATTATATACGATAAAATATATGTTACTCTTAATGTAGAGATTTTTTATATAAATTTGGCTTTTGACATGACTTGAATCAGTATACTACCATAGTAAAATAAGTAAATTTATTATGATAAAAAGATCTAAATGTTTTAGTAATAACTGTCCACCCAACTACCTACATCCTGTACAAATATTACACCCGATCATCAAAAGGCTTTTGAAAAACATTTTGAATCCCAAAAAGATTGCTTGCAAATGATCATACGTTTAGTATCACACAATAGTAGTAGATACCTGTAATAATAGTATTCCTTGTTAAATAGTCTTGTTAAGTTTAGAAGACTACCTCTACACACACACACACACACAGACAGCTTTTAGAGACATAGTTTAATAATATGCATAGATATTAAATGCTAAAACTGTACACTTACTCAAGGCTAAAATTTCTTAGGTATTTTTAACCTGAAATCGAGTTCATAGTAATGCTATTTTCGTATCCTAGTTTTCTAAATATGATAGGCAGTCATTGCCACTAGGCCACACAATAAATAGATCGTGAGTAAAGTTGAGACAAAACTATCAACACGAGGCTTTCCGCTATCAACACGTTTGATGTAAATATGCACCAAACTTAAATGCTATCACTAATCACATGGTTCGTATCATAACATATCATCATCATTTCTTACTATGGTGCTCGGTTTTTTCGTTACTATTTCAACTTATTTTTTTAAAATCGATAGTAGCATACGAGCATGCCGTCCAACTGTTGGTAATTGACCACAACCCCCATGGCATTTTATAACCAACCCGAGATAAGACTTTGTAGAGAAAACTTTGTTGGAACGCCTTTGATAAGAATGTCTCTTTTACCAAACCCTTAAACCATAACACATATTCACTTACGTTCTGGTATGTATGGTTGTACATATTCATTTTACATCTACTCCATCGGATGGTATGGTGCCAGTCACCCATGTTCACCTCACTAAGATAAGATTATAACTTCCGACTTGTTGTCGACCACAGATGCGTTGCTACCCGTGAGAGATAACATGCAAATAGGGATAATAAATATACATGTCTAAATCTGAAACGCTTCAGATAAAAGCTTTACCACAACTTCAAACCAGAATACAGTATTAAACCATCTTAAAAACATAACAACGCCAAGTAGTTGACTTTATCTCATAAACTGAGTAGAGAACGACAACTTAGACGCTTAATGTCAGAAAATATCGAATGGAGCACACGACAGAAATAAACAAAGCTAACATAAGCTCGCAGCTAAAGGAGCTTACCGCGAAAAGAGGAAAGTAAATGAAACTTGCCGCGACTTGGGATTAGTTAGTGAGAATGAGGTAAGCTCGGAGGCGAGAGACACTAATGTTTAATTTCGACGAAGAAAAAGTGTAAAGCAACCGGATATTTTGACTTAACTATTTGACTTTCTGTACGTGTGACTAATTTACTGCGCCACCACCCTCGCTTTGCGTTTGTACGATTAAATAAAGTTGAAGTGTCGGTCTGCAATTTTATGTTAAATTATCTAAGTTGATGAAACAGTTTTTTGATTTGCTATAGGCTCGCTCATAAATAATCTTTGGAATACCCAATAGATACATTTATAGGTCTTGCCGTAGATTGAGATATTTACGTTAAAACAATTATGCTCCTAACTTAGACAAATTTATTAGGGAACTCATGACAATACTGCATTTGCAGATAAACCTTCGCATATACATATATTTTTAAAAGACAATTCTATATAACATTTAACGCTTACATACAATGAATTTCACAAGTATTTTACGCCTTATTCCATAGTGTTCCCAAGGATCTTTGAAAGAACATGTAAAAATATAAAATACACATATAATAAAAGACGCGCTTATCACTTGGTTATAACATTAGATTAAGCTGGAAAATCCTTTTAGTTTCACCATTTTGTACATTTCACCCGGATATAACAATGAATAATGAAATACGACTGCGTCGATATCGTTATTATTTTTTTAGTCGCAATTCAGATTATTATAAGTGCAGTTTATAATTAAATACACAGAAAACTTCATTATTTTCTACGAAATTGAAAAAAGCATTTATGCCACAAAATTCTTGATTATGCATAGGTATATAAATATTGTTTTCTATTTTCATTAATTCTGATTCTTCTGAGTGCTTCCAAAAGATATCCTTAGCGAAGGACAGGAAACAGGAGTCTTACTTTAAGTCATTCATAGATGAGTTGTTATTCCAAGGACTAAATTTAAAAAAAATACCTTGTAATTATATCTACTTGAAAATTAAATTTAGAAATAAGTGATACAAGCTGCTGTAAATAATTGTACCTCTAATCCTTTACAATCATGCCAAAGGTATATCCTTTTTAGTTTTAAAATAAGCTATGTTAAATATCCATTTAGTATATATGCAATATATGATAGTAGTGATAGCGTAATGGTTGAAACTTGGCCTCTCAGTCCGGAGGGTCCAAGGTTCAAACCCCAGGCATTCACCTCTGGCTTTTCGAAGTTATATGCGTATTAGAAATTAATTATCACTTGCTTTAACGATGAAGGAAAATATCGCGAGGAAACCTGCACACTTGAGAGTACTTTAAAAAAAAGTTCTTGAAGGTGAGTGAAGTCTACCAATTCGCACTTGGCCAGCGCGGTGGACTATGGCCTAAAAAGCCCTCTCAGTCTAAGAGGAGACCGGTGCCCAGCAGTGGGACAATAATGGGCTGACGACATGCAATATGGCAACATAAAAGAATCCGCTACTATTTTGATTTAGGCTCGGGTGACAAAAAATTGTACGTGTCAAAATAGCTCAGCTCCCAATAGCGGTTGAAACACCGGACGTTCAATTTTAATTAATCGAATGTTGGCGCTAGAAATCGAGTTTCGCCAGTTTGTTCGGCGCTCGCGTGAAGCTAACAAGTGTCAAATCGATTTCCGAGGGAACAATTGCTGAACTGCGTCATTACTGTTCCTTTACAGAATAACTAAGTACCCAACAAGTTACACAACTGGTTATCACGCACATCGGTCCCCACTGCGGTGTTACGCTACGAATTTGGGGTTTCCATTAATGTTATAATTATACCATTACTCAGCTTAAATTAACATCGTTATATTTGTCAAAACTTACGTTGGTGTAACTTAATATTTGTTATTAACTTTTCATAAAAGGTTCTTATCACTTTTTCGCGTTAGTTGAAAATAATCCAATGACAACTTTTCCAATTCATAACATAATAAAAGCAAGCAAAGGTTTTAACTGCAAAACCATTTAAGCCTGTATTAAGGCAAATAAATACACTTGATTTTATTTGAATAAACATCAAAATAGTAGTGTAAAATGTTGTTTATTCGCTTGTGTCACTTTACTTAATAGGTGTCTATTACGAATGACTATTTACGAAACATTCCATTATAAAGCAATTTATTTTTCCGTAGCTGCGTGGAAAGTTCCTTTTAATTAGTCGTTTGTACCGGTAGACTTGCAAAATAGAAATGCAACACGTACAGAAACGCAGGTGGCTTATTACTAAGAAAACCAATTAATTAAGCTCAATAGGAAGTAAGCTCGGTTTCCTTTTACCAGCTTTTCTATTTTTAATTAGTGTCAAAGTATCTAATATACTAATAATCCAATTAAATGTATGTGTTTTACACATATGTATACATATATATAAATACATCATGACTTAAAAGATAATTCGAACGAAGTGTTTTTATTGATGATAATAAAACAGATTTTAAAACGGAATCACGATAAAGAATCGGTTCGTATTATACGATAAATCATTCTGCGTCATACGACAACTTCTTGCGTGTCTCAGCGCTTTAATTTGCTACCGACAATGGGAGCGGAGTCAGCGACACATATTGCGGCGTGAGGCTTGTTAGTGAGCACCCGAATTGCGGTCACGCCGGGCCTGCCGCCTACCTGCCTACCCACTACCACCTCAAATACTTGGGCCTACAGATTACCCCTCTAATGGCAAACCTTTAATTATATTCCGGACGCGCCTCCTTGCGCCGCCGCCCGTGAAGGACATGGTTGTGTCAATTTTGTACACAGTAACTATTTTTCAGCGTAGAAGTCTGTTTTTAGTTTTCTATCCTTGTTTAATAGTTCAAATATGCCGACTCTGCATGTTTTATGAGTAATTCATGTAGTAAAAAAGTGTAGATGCCATGAACGGTGTGCTGAACATGTAAGTGTTGCAGATAGATATTAGTCGGAAACTTTTTAAAACCTCAACAATCTACAGGTTCTAAAAACATGCAAACAAACAAGATAACATAGCGGAATCTAAAAAGAGAGGCTTATAATGATTTGGAAGTAAGATTTTGTAGGAGATAATACTAACTGATTTGTACATTATCATTATTTCTACGTCAATACGGAATACATGCGCGGAGGTGCGGGAATTCACGGGAAAATTCTCACATCAAACGCAGTTCAAAGCATTTTAGCCACTAACTCTCGCTCTAGACAATTTTATTTCATTTTGTCTGCCTCACAAAGGGATATTGAACACACAGCGGTATTGTCTTTTATCCGGTGGCAAAATACCGTCGACAATTTAAACGCATAGAAATACTGAACACTATTTGTCCTTTAACGAATACGTGAAATATTTTCGTCCTGGGTTATGGATGCTGGATTAGAGTAGTGTTTTTAACCTTTTCGTATAGCCCCTTTAGTGCGTAAAAGTTTACTATTTGTTAACTGTATATAATGTTATAAATATGAAATTTGTAGAATATTATTATTATTATTTGAATGTCTTTTAAACTTATTTGTCATTTTTGTTAGGGATTTGAGACACCGACCCCCCTCTAGACGTGATAGATGTCACTTTCCCTATTTCAAACAACAGCAGTATTAAACGCTACTGTGTTATGTTTTAGGGGTGTAGTAAGAGATACAAGGCAAGTTATAGAAAGTCCTCAGGGTTAGAAAATCATCTTTGGCTACCCTCAGGGGGGACACTAATTATTTCTGGGGTAGATTACAAATATCCTTTTGGGCATCCACTTCAGCAGGTGACTGCATACTAGGTTAGAACACCTAGTATAAAAGGAGGTTCAGCACCCGTAAGGGAATCGCGACCTACACTTTGAGAAACGATGTCTATTCGAGTAGACTAAATAAAACTCTTCGAGATGAACTTTAACTACGTTGTCGTTTAATTTGCATGAAATTCGTTAAATATTCCTATCTCACGTGTACTGAATGAATGTAAGAGCAAATGCTGTTGAATGTGTCTGTGGATCCTGCATTAATTTGTCTATTGGCATTCACGTCCGCATTATTATCCAAAGCTTTGTACGATGCTGCATTTCATACTACATTCCTATTGCTCGTTGCTGACTTCTGCTGGAATGTTTAGCGCTATTGCCTATTTAGCTATAAGTAATCGAATAACGTTTTAACGATTATTCAGGCATAAAGGAATATTCAGTTATTAGCGAATGTTAACGAACTCTGTAACGATACTGTTTAACATTTATTTGTGTATTTAGTTACTTACTAGATCATATTTTGTAGTACCATAAATTTGATTTGTGTAAACTATAAATTTTCTTATGAAAAAGCATGGTTATAACTAGACTTACTAACTAACTAAGAAACTAGAAAACGAGATTATTCCTTTTACCAATTTTTTCTTACCGAAGTTAAACACCAAAATCCTAAGATGGAATAACCCTAATCCATTCTTTAGTAAAACACCCCGAATCCAATTTAGAATTACCGCAAAAACGCAAATTACTTGTATAGAATTTCTTTCACGCAAAAAGTAGAGGAGTAATCGCTCATTGATCCAAGAACGTAATTAGAGGCGGCGCCGATGTACGCACACGTTAATTCTTTTTTCCTTCGGCTCTTGAAAAGGTCAGGCTAATTCGCCTCCAGGACTAAACCGTAATAGTCGTTTTTATCGAGCCCGACCTGATGAAAAATGGACAAAAGTTTTGATAAAAAGAACGCAAAATTTCAAATGATAGCAGCCTCTCGTCGCATTGTCTGTTAGCTCGAAACTTTCTCTGATATTTTTCTCCATTCTTTATTTTCTTGTTCATTGCGGACAGTATGACGGCTGATTCTTCTTATAGTTGGAAATGCTATACAAATGTATTATATAGAATCATTTCATAAAATTAAAAGACGAAGCAACAGTGTCTGAAGGCTATTTACATTCGTTTTGTAAAATTAAAAAGATTTAATTACAGTGAAATAAATGCAAAATGAATGGTATTTCTTGTTAATGACGCATGTTTAAACAATATAGAAAAAAAAAAATGAAATTAAAAATTTAATAGTATCTGTATTTTAATATAGTCAGTATGTTAGCTAACCTCATAATTTTCTACGTCATTAAAAATAAAATTGAGAATTATTTCGAAAAAATTTCTTTTCTCCGCCTAAAATCACATCATTAGGGTGTTGCTACAAAACACGTTCGAGAATAAAAGCTCTAGAGATGAGTGCCTGCCCCATATCGATTGCAGTCGTCTCATTCGAATATAGGGGTTGATAACCTTCACGGCACATAGCGAGGCCATGCCAAACATTACAACACGATATTTGCGAAATAGAAGTTATCTAACTGGCAGTTTCATTGGATATATGGAGGATGGAAGCGGCTGGACAATGCACTGAACTGGAGCTACCCGCATTACGTCTCCCTTGTTGATGTTACGAATTAACATACATTAACCTGACTCAGAATACCTCGTTGCTGAGTAACGTGTGTATTTACTAAGCGACCTAAAAGCGAGTTTAAATAATTTATGTAAACGTAGCCCTTCTTATCTTATTTCGTTGGTAACTGTTTAAGTAATACATCTTTGTGTAATGTTGTAGAAATATAATGGAAAAATGTTAATGGTATTTCAAATTTTCCAAGAATAATAATTGTAATTATTAATGATCGGTAAACTATTTAACAACCACATCGCTTAAATATAAATAAAAACGCGTTACAATTCAAAATAATTAAATCGCAATAAAATGTTCCGTGAAAACTGTGTTGCTTCAATTTATTTACATAAAACTTGGCGTAATGAAATGGAAATTACTTTACATCGCCTTAGTTTTATTGAGTAGCGGTATTTCCGAGAATGGCTGCTAAGACCTTGATAGCACGAGGTGCTGGCGCACTAGCACGTGATGTAGTAATGCGCAATTACCTCTATTGTTTTCAGCCCGCAACTAATTTAAATTACAGGTATTTCAATTAATCAAATATTGCATCATAACTTGTTTAATTCAAATTCATGGCGCACGCATAAATTGAACGTGCTTTCGAAATGTGTTCGAAATGAAAATTTAGATCATTAATTTAGATAATTTCTCACGTGAAATGAAAATAACTGCAAAATTGTATAGCGAAGCGGCGGACATTCGGGAGCCCGCGAGCTAAAAATAATTAGACGCCTAGATTTGAAAACGGCATCTCAATTATCAGGACCGATCTCGATAAACTGTCACTGGCGTCAAACGGAGGAAAAGTAAATGGAATAATAGCAAGCCACCCTCATTTAAGGCGTTCTAGTACAAAACAAACCTAACAAAATCAACGCTTAGCGTGCCAACTGTGCGCCGCAGATACAATAGCAAAAACAAACCCGGACAGTGGGATGAGCGGAGGGGTACGCCGCATTGCACCAGTTGAATCTCGACCCCTAGACACCCCTGGGGCGCCCCCGTCCCCCCGTCGCCCCTGGGGCCAAGGGGTACTTGTTGACGCACGTTCACATGGGATCTGGATGCTTACTGGATTGATTATGAAGAAAACACGAGTCAATGCGGTCATAGCTTGAAGCAATAATCGGAGAATCTAGATCTAGAATCTCCAATTACTTCTTCAAGTAATATGGAAACCATACCACATACTCGCGTGGAATAATTTAGCCCAGATTTAAAACTTGTCTTCGACTCTTTTTACGTCCAAAGAACTAAGTGGAATACAAACAAAGAACAAGCAGTTATGCAAATATTACTAACATATGCTCATCTAGTTATCTTATGTTGTTGTTCCTAAAAAAATACGGCTTTCCTGTACGTATGAATAAATAAGCGGGCAATATTCCTTCACAATAAATGAAACCTGCTAACAGGATAAAGTAATGCTTAACTGGGCCTTTTTTTTGTGGTGGATTGAAAATATTAAGCAGTCTATTTATTTTATGAAGTAATACATGTTTTCTAATTATAACGTGAACATCAGCATATGTGTATCTACACCGCACTATGAATCACAATTTCGGTACATCGACATTGATTTGTAATGAGGGGAGGTGGCTGTTTAAACGTATGTATAGAATACATGTCACTTTAAATGGAATGATGCCTACGGCATGTCCGCTTGTAAACTTAATGTTTCACCCCATGTGCAGACAGACCAGCTGTGTCGGGGCCTGTCTGCTCTCACGATCACATATTTTCAGGTCCTTTATGTATAGGTATTAAATTCGTATCACAACATATTTCATATATTGGACACAATATTATATGTATTAAGAAGGTCATACACTTAACAATTACGATGTAAAAGTTTTTGATAGTAAAATTAATACATTCCATAGTATAGTAGTTAAATCAATTTGTAGATTCTAAAACTTGATAGAATAACGTTCATTAATAACAATGTACACATTTCTTCATTGACACTATTTTAGTAAGTAAATGATAAAATCAAACATTATAAAAGAGAAAAAAAACATTCAATAAAGTGAGTGAATCTTGAAAAAACATCAAATGGAAACAAAATATCGCTTTAGCGGACAATCAAAAGCTTAATGCTGTAAACTGATATCGAAGTGGTTTCAAACCATTACCCCGAAATACTGCGTACCTGATGAAAATTAAAAAAAAACAGCAAATTTAATTAAAGCCCTATTTCGCTGGCTCGGCGGTGTTTGCACTCTCAATTAATAAATAGCATAGGGGGAATGAAGGGCCGTTGAAAGGCTATTGGACAAAAAACACCAAGCGAGATGCATAAAAACCTACATACAGGCATAACCAGTAGGTACCCTATTCATGCCAAACGCAGGGCATAGAAGAGGGATATATTTAAGTCTTTTTTCATTAACAAAAATTCACCCTCTTCGCATCTATCCGAACTTAATTATAGTTACAATATGTAGATACAACGAAGCGTTTCAATGTATGTGAACACTGTAGCGTCTGTTTTGTGAATCCGGAGGTAAATAATTCGTATATTCCCTTTAAAAATCAGTGTGTTGATGAATTACGACAACATTCAAAGGTAACTAAAGAAATTTCCTTTTATTAGGGAGCTTTGTCTTCAATAGTGGACTTATATTCATCAACCATTAACGAAAATCGACGCCAATAATCCGCGGTCAACTGTCCGTCATTAAAACCATTGAATAATACTGTACAAATTAATACGTAATAAAAGGCACTTTTGTAATTGTAGACCTATTTGATGCTATGCTGGAGTTAATCATTATTCGAATCTACAACGCAATAAATAGTTTTTTTTATACAATCAGCGATATGGCACTACCGCTTTACATATTTCGCCCTATAACAATAGTGTTAAGTGTTGCTGTGTTTTGATGCAGCATTTTTTTACTGTTGTTTGTGTATCAAGGGTCAGAGAAAGATGAAGTTGTAAAGGAGAAGTATGCGAGACGATCAAACCCAGGGGTAGTAACATGTTAATGTAACAATCAACTGATTATATGTAGATGTCCATGGGCAGACTTTATACTTGCTATCTGGTAGACAGTTCGTTCCTACTTCTATTATATTTTTATAATACTTATGTGAGAAACGAACAGTAACATTTCTTAACTTTTAATCAAGCTTAAGCATTTAATCGTAATCAAATTAAGATTTCATGCATTTATTTCTATTTCTGGCGAAGGAATATAATCCAATTAGAATGAAATGTCAAGATGCCGCGAGATAAGCGGCGACCCATCTCAGTGTTGATGATACGATAGCAGCAACTTTTTCGGTACGAATAAAAGGAAATTGTTTTTGTATTTGTCCTAGCTTGCTTTATATTTTACTATTGTAAGTCTTAAGTTATTGTTTTTTTACTGTTTGAAGTCCCTAATACAGGGTTCCAAATCTTTTCTGGTCAGAATGTTTTTTGTTTTTGTTCTTACGTTTACTTACGTTCTTGTATTTATATCGTACTCCCTAAGTACGATATAAATTTAGGTACAAGAAAAATGAACT
>DWNY01001395.1:0-12754 GCA_018250635.1 Telegonus apastus
TAATTAAATTCTAATACGCACATAACTTCGATAAGTCAGAGGTGCGTGCCTGAGATTTGGAGCTCGGACCCCCGATTGAAAGGCCGAGTTTCAACGATTAGGCTATCACAGCTTGCATGATCGTTTGCTACCTCATTATTATAAAAAGAACTTGATCTAGTTTATCACTATTCCTGTCGGATGAGGATTGTCTGCCGTTTTCTTTAATTTTTTTCCGCTATATTGTCAAACATGTCCTTTGATCTCGCGTCAAATCGATTGACACAGCTGATCCGAACCACGTGTTCCGATACTTTCACTCGAGGCTGTATTATTATCTACAAAATAAACTTTACTCATAGACCATACGGTTGCAATATTCACGAGGAATGTAATTTAGTGAAGTATGAATGTTAGGATAAACTACTTTTGTGCCAATGCCGTAGAGTGCATTTTAATCCTAATACTATGGTAATCGATAATCTGGCTAAATATATTATCAACTGTACATTACCAGTTGAATTCACATGTTCATGTGTTTAACATTCGTCTAACGAGCAATGGAAATTCTGTAAGCGATAAGGTAGCCGGAGCAAACTTTTGGTAGGCAGTTCTGCTTCAATGACATTGAATGATATGTGTGTGTCACTTTCCACACCATGTTTATTTATCAGTGTGCGAGTGTGATAGCAATATCCCAGTTTGTCTAGACATTATGGAGGTCTGCTTGAGTACTTTGATTGAGTGAAAGTCTTCTTATCCGCTTTCTATCCGCAGGAGCTTTTAAAACAATTAGACTGTAAGTGTATGTGAAGTTAATGAGCGGCGGCAAAAACATTAGATAAATTATCTAATTAATTAATGTAGTGAGAAAATGTAGCAAATACTATTAATAACGGAGCTTTATCTAGATTATACAACTGAAAATAAAGGTATATAAAAATTGATAGATGGAATCATCTTAGATGATCTAAGGATCACAATGCCTTGTCACATAAAGTCTAAAGATTACTCTCTAATAATTTAAATGTTGATATATAAAAAATCACGGTTGAGAATTTTTGCAGCAAATTACATTAATTTTACTTAACAACAGCGTTACAAATATTATAATATTGGAATTAGGGTGGTCATACTGGAGGACACGTAGAGTTCTGGATTCGATTCCCGGTTAGACAGACCGGGAATCGAATCTGAAAGATGAATTAAGAATACAGTACTGGGTCAGAGTGTTTATGTATTTGTTTCGTGTATTCCATGGCACTAATGTAATGTTTTTAAACAAAACAGAGGTTTGCATGAGTGTCGAAAGTCGGTCCCCTGATTGAGAGGCCGAGTTTCAACCACTAGGCTATCAGTGCCTCAAATCGGAACTTATTATTCCGATATGTCGCCACATTCAATTGGAAATTAGAAACGATTGGACAAGAAACGTTACCTTTACGCATTCGATTGTTTTGTCGTGATATGTGAATGTTCGCACGGTGGCTGGATCGTTGCGGATTACGATAAACGAATACAATGAAGTGCATTTGAATAGCGATCGTTGACCTTTGCACAGTGCCCAATGTTTATGCACGAATTTTGTGTGTGATACTGCTTAAGGGTCATTCATACGTAACATTTTAGTGAGGGTCAATGAAATGGTCGAAATGTGAAACGTAAGTGGTGAGTTGGTGATCCTTGACGTCATTTCTAATTAAATACTTATGGCCAGTTATTTGTAATTTAGAAGAGAATATTGTCGAAACGATCAAATTTGCGGATGCTTGAAGGTAGAAAAGAGGGAAGTCATCTCATTGTTGACAAAAAGATTGATGAACAAAAGGTTTGTAGTAAATTTTAATTGAAATTTTCTAATTTCGGTAGAAATAAACTATTATTTGTTCAGAAAAAGTATGATTCTTCAAATATTGCTTCACAACCTACCGTAAATTATAGAAAGTGATGGAATTTTCGGAATAACGCGAAAATAATCGCGTCGTCTGGTACCAGCCTAAATTGATAACTATCAACATATGGAGTATATTGGTCGGTTATTATATTTGCATATTTCCTGGCCTTAAATCATATCCTCTTTGCTATGGGAAGTAGAATGCCAAACGAGTTTGTTTCATTTGATAAGGCTTCCTTTGGATTATTATCAGCCTCGTAATTATCAGTTATATTTCTGAGTTGTTTGCTATCTGTTAATTACGAAAGTGGGTTTTTGTTGGGGCGGTATTAGGTCAGTAAGTAATAATTATACCCATACTTTTTCAAGGTTTCAACGATAAATATCGCTTTCGAGTTCTACACTTATAGTTCCATAAATGAACAAAGATTAAAACATAAAACCAGAATAAAATTTAAAATTATTATTTATATCTGTCCAGCCGGGGATCGAAGCCGGAACCCTCGGCGTGTCAGACCGGCATGGTTACCGATCTGCTACGCGAGTCGTTTGGGTATCTACATATATGATGAATTTTGAATTGTTAGAACCAGTGCGGTTACAGTGCGTCCACCTGATGAGAAGTGGCCACTGCCGCCCATGAACATCTGTGGCCAATCACATAAGATCAGAGTCCGAAGTTCGAAAATCAGAGCTCTTTTGTTACACCTGAGGACCAAGTTGGGACGCTTCGGATAAGTATGTTTCTCTCACCACACCCTTCAAACTATAACACAGCAGGTCTTAACACTGCTGTTTTTAGGTCTTCATTGGTGTGGCGGTGATGCCGTTGGAATCGAAACCACAAACCACTTCAATATAAGTACTACCGCCTTCAATATAGTGAGACTCAATGCAGTAGCCATATTAATGTTGTATATACCATTCTGTAATTGATTCAAAGGGTACGGACTCAAAAAAATGGTGCTGATACACAAGAGTCGAAATCGTCGCGTAAACACATTTTATCTTCGCATTCGGCTCAGACCTTTCAATGGGGTCTTTTGTATCGGAATGGGCAGATTTATCAGCTTCTTCCCGAACGAAATGTGTCTATTTTCGTCAAACGTAAACTTTATACGAAGATAAGGTAAAAATAAACACGTAAAATATTTTTTCGTTGTATCAGTAAAATAAATTCATTGTAATGCAAGCTAAAAGAATATTACGTTGGCAATATCATGTGGTGTGTTCTTCTTTGCGTTCGTAGCTTAGCTTTTTCGAAATCGATCAGTATGCGGATGCGGCCGGCCACCTTTTGAATTTTGAAATAAGTTTTTATACTTATGTTCATAAAAAATAGACAATTTTATTTATTTCTATAGAGTACCTTCTATAAATATCTATAAGTTGTACAATATAATATATGTTTAAACTAAAACAATAATTAAATTAAATGAGCCAAATCGCTGCCCTATGGAAGTGTACCCAAGACACTGGCAGCATTACCTCACGAAAGATTAATATATTATATAACTTATAGTGGTACTGACACTCTAAGCTAATAAAAAATCGGCAACCGTATCAATTGCGAATTTCTTGGTACTTTTATCACATAGCTATATTAAAAAGCAGTGATAGTCTTATGGTTGAAACTCGGCCTCAATTGGGGGACGGTTCGAGGTTGAAATCCCAGGCTTCGAATCACATCATTTCGTATTAGAAATTAATTATCAGTTGCTTTAACGGCGAAGGAAAAGATAGGGAGGAAACCTGTATAACTGATAGTTCTTAAAAAAATATTCTGAAAGGTGTCTGAAGTCTACCACTTCGCACTGGTCGGCGCGGTAGAATATGGTTTAACCCTCTCTGAGACAGAGATCTGCGGTAGGACAATAAAGGGTTGTCACCATCACAAGAGACAACTTAGACTAATAAATAATTAGGAGTCCATTTTGATACTTTCTCATTTTATACCAAGGGGAAGGGCCACTCCGTTGCGCAAACGTCACTACAGATAACGCTTTGGTTAGCAAGATGGGTTTAAAATGGATTGGATGGTTTCTTTCATTGGACACCCGGCTGTGTGGTGAATTCTATCAATGTTATATAAAATGTCGCGTGGGTCTATTCACATTAGGCTAAGTGGGTTCATTGATGATAGAAAACAGGTGGGCGGGTTGCTTACTGTGACATCCAGAAGGTATATAGAAAGCGTGAATTTAACTCCTATGGTTCTGTTAAATAATATGTACATAAAGTGATCGTTTTAAAGGTGGTAGAACGCTTAGTGGATCGACTTCGATGGTACTGCCACATCTATTTCAGCTTCATAACAGCGGTGTTGGTAGCCATGATAGCCTAATGGTTGAAACTCAGCTTCTCAATCGGATGTCCGAGGTTCAAATCTCAGGTTTTCTGACTTTTCAACGTTATGTGCGTATTAGAAATTAATTATCACTTGCTTTGACGGTGAAGGTAAAAATCGTGAGGAAACCAGCATACATGAGAGTTCTTTAAGAAAAAGTTCTCAAAGGTGTGTGAAGTCTACCAATCGCACTTGGTCAGCACGGTGGACTAAGGACTAAAAGCCCACTCACTCCGAGAGGAGACACGGGTCTCCTCTGTCCCACTGTCCAATCTCATGTAGCATTTTTATACGTAATCTGAGGTTGATCACCTGTATCTATGGTTGGCAGCGACCACTTATCATCAGTGGACTGCATTCTCTTTTGCTACTTATTTCATCTTTATAATATTGAATTAGTTTGTTGTTGTAGGAGGGAGGAGGCGAGTAGTTTTGGTCTATTTATTTTAATCGTTTGAAGTACAGATAAAAATGGAAAATTTTAGCAAAATAACAATACATTTTCACTCACTTATATCACTATTAGTACACAAACACCAAAACCCAGAACATATCTGTCTGGCTGGGGATCGAACCCGGAACCCATTGCGTGACCCGATATCATGACCGCTCCACCACGCGGGTCGTCAAAATGGTGGTAATGCTAGCAGGGCGTCAACAAATGGTTGCTTTCCAATTTTACGGGGCGATTGTATTTCTAAGTGAGTGTCATTTTCTATAGGAACGCGTATAATGGGTGGCATTAGCCTCTTGCGGTATAGTGATTGATTGCTAGCGTGCACTGACTCGTAAGGAACTCTCTTCTATGTGTTATAGGGCGAACTGTTTTAGCGTATATGTTTTGAAATTAGTCAATTTTTATTTATTTCTTAATTTTTATACTTAGATCTTAAATATAGATGATTTGAAGGTGGTAACTTTTGTGATCCGTCTTCAGACGCACCATCGCCACACCTATTTCTGCTTAATAATAGCTGGGTTAGGCGCTACTGTATTCTGATTTGAAGTATGCGGCAAGGGAGACATTCTTATGTGGGGCGTTCCAACTTACTCATCAAGGATAAGAACGTGTCTGTGGCCAATCACAAGTATGACTGAATTCTTATCTAGGGTTGTTTACAGATGACCATTGGTGGCATAGGCTACTTGCTATCTGATTGACAGTATGCTCTTTCGTTACTTGCATTTTATTAAAAAAGCTAGCTGCGCCCAGCGGTTTCGCTCGTATTTTAAAAATGTAACGCTAAATATAAACATAAATGACAACTGACTTTTACGAACACACGCTTTAATCTCTATCGTATAGATAAATAAAAAAATATCAGCATTTTTATTGTTATTTTGTTTGATATATATTTTGGTATATATATTGGTTTAGTATATATATATATATTTTGATATGGTTGTCATAAAATATATAGTCAGCTTAAGATGTTAACGACCGTTTATTCTTATTATTTTATATGTTGTTTTTAAGACCTAAAGCAGTTTCGCAGTAAAATCCCCACACACGTATCTCCGGTATGCACATTTTCACATTTTCGCTCTAAGCGTGTAAAGTTTTTAATCCGACGATAAATAACGTTACCAAATAAAGTAGTTCAGATGCTATTTTTAGCTAGACTGGGTCGTAATATGCGAAAAAAAACCAGATTGACAGCGTTTTGCGGCGACTCGCCTCGCGACACGCTCGAGTGAACGCCGAAATGTACTCTTAAATGTATCCTGAATTACACTAGCGAGTTTAGCGACGCAAAAGTTTTTATCTAAAAATTTAAAGCGATGAATAAATGCTTAAATAAAAGTGGAGCAATTGTAAAAAATGCAATTTATCAAGTTAAAAGTACGTATAAAATGTTATTGTAGTTATGTCTTTACGTTATATCGCGAGAATATGTTTTTGAATTTAAAAACCTGTTTGTTCTTTTGTTTTGCAAATGTGACGTACAAAGTAATGGGACTGTTTGAATGTCATATGTTTAAAATAAGTATTAAATAGCATTAAAGTACGTAAAGTTCTGAAGCTGGTACAATTCAGTGTGGTTCGAATCCAGCAGCGCCTCCACACCTACTTCTGAATAATAACAGCAGTGCTAAGAACTACTATGCTCTTTTTTGCAGAGTGTGGTAAGGGAGATATACCTATACTTGCCTGAGGTGTTCCAATTCAATCCTCAGAGGTAGTAACGCAGCTGTGGTCAACCACACATAGAATTCTTGTCTTATCTGGGGTTGATATTGTAGATTTCCGTGGGCAGTAGTGGCCACTTATCATCAGATGGACTGCATGCTCGTTTGCTATCATCATATTATAAAAAAATAACACAAATTCTGCCTTGGAACCTTGCCAAAAAAACACAGCTTTACCTTTACTTGTAACCTTATACATCTTTGAAGACGTTATCGCCACATTTATCTCTGGTTGATAACTATAGTTTCAAATGTTAAATATTTTCTGTTATCGTACTCGTGGTGACCATGGTTTATCCACCAGAGACAAGCATATAGTAAGTACAACCAATTAAACCACATTTTCCATATAATGGCAGCTTATCTAATGCGTAGACGAAAAAACAACAAGATTTTTCAAATTTGGATGAATACTTTAAGTTTTCATTGTTTTTAATCATGGTCGTATTTCGACCATTGCGTCGGTGCCACTATTTACTATTTATTATGTATGCTCGCAAGACCACACGATCGTTATTATTATTGATGTGATTTACACATACGGGCGAATAGATTTGCACGTGCGTTACCGCCGGATAATTAGAAGCGGATGATCCAATAATTCTCTGAATGCCAATTGAGCTGCTCATTTACATGGATATCCTGTGTGAGCACCTGTTATGTCATAATGGAAATTACCGGGTAGATATACATATGTACAGTGTTGCGTTGGTTAGTAGGCTACTGTTACATTTCGTGTTATCAAAGGTTGAATGTAATGGGTTTTCTGCGTTTTGAATGTGGTATCAGTGAGCTGTGTTTTGGTTTGGGGAGTAAGGTTAGGTTTATATTATATTATCACATATCTGTATGTTTAAATGTACTTTATTGAATTTTTCAAGCGAGATCTTAACTATGGCGGAACATATTTTTTTCGAGACTAACACTTAATGTTTGAGGACTTCAATAAGGAATAATTTTTAACACCGCAAGTTATAATACATATGGTTTTAGGACTTTAAGTTAAATCTATGTTCTTATTTAAGGAAGGTGTTTCGGTATTCCATTGTCGTCCTAAATACATATGTATGTATAAAAAGGGTTATGAATTAAAAACTTTACTTATTATCCATACGTGATATTTTTACGACATTCAGGGTGTTTTTATTTTTTCCGCGACTTATTAATGTTTTTCGTTCAATCACCTTTGATCATTAATTATCATGAAATGTTTTTGAATTTTGAAATGATGGGTAGGGATAACAATAACTATGACATATGAGTATTGTGTATTTATATACATATTAACGTTTTTGTACCGATTTGATTGCCTTCATATATATGCGGTAATTATTTTTCCGGTATGTATTAATTAATGATTTTTCCATATCAAACGGTAATTTGTTACAAAACCATAAAAGGGTTGATTAATACCGAGGTAAAAGTTTGTTTGAATTTCTTTTCATTACATTTTAAAAGGATTGCATGTGGAATAAATGAAATGGTTCCACTCCATTTGACATAAATACGATCATGCAACGGTTTTCCTTTAGATTTACTGCAATTGCATGTTAACAGTTCATAATTATATAAGAAAAATGTTATAAAAATAAAATATGTTTAAATTATTATTAATTCATCAATATATAAGTACTTATTACGTTTGGCAGAAACTGATATAAACCCAAATGAACCGAAATACGATATGTGATTATGTGATACTATTTTTTTAAAGGAATTAAATTTGATGCCACTAATCTAATAAGATAGAGGCTGGCATAACTTACTACGTGGAACAGTATGAAGTCGCTGCTTTATATCGTAAGCATCCCACAGTGAAACCAAAGTATCCCTTATATTTATGATATTAAATTACCCATTTGTGAACATTGTCCCATTTTTGATATCAATTCATTTTAAGAAAAAAAATAAGGTAGAGGCTAGGCAATAGTTTGTGAAGTACAGCATCATCAGTTGACCTACATTACTGTCATTCAGATGTCTTACTTATTGGCTAAACATAGGGGTTCCGCCCTTATACGTTTAGTTCATTAAGATTACATTAGATTTTGAGACCTGGGATGTCAGTTCCTTGCATTGGCTTGTGACACAACTGTAATATACTCGTACTTCGTTCGAATTCGATCCTTTAATAACCTTAAGACCAAATTTATTATTATGTGGCAATAGATAATTTACGCTTTGGCAAGGAATTAAGTTTAGAATATAGTCACAGAGTGACCACTATTATTGGATTTCTACTTTTTTAGTAGATTACCCTCGAAATTAATCAATAAAAAATAGTTGGTAAAATCCTTTACTTTATTAGATTTTGATATGGGTTGGAATATCTAATTAGTAATAGTTTTAGTGGATTTAGTACAATTTCATGTACATTTTTTGGTAGTCTCGAAAAAAGTGGTCACTCTGGATAGGCGGTTACGGGTCTCTGTTAGTTCTATTAATTTATTGCTGTCATCGACATACGTATACACTTAGTACTGTGAATGCGTGAACAATGAATATAGTATCTAACGTCCGGTCTTATAATCCAGAATAAAATTAATGAAAAAAATGCTCAAAGAAAACATACATCAAAATATGAAACTGCTTTGCAATATGGTTGTTTTATACTCTGTCGTTTTACAATCGGTCTTTTTATCTACAATACAAATGTCAACAAACGAGTATTTCTGAATGATACGTTTCTTCTGTGATGCCTACCTATTCTGGTCCTTGACCTTGGCATTTGAGGGGCGATAGATTTGGTTAATTGCTAGAACGATTAGCGTCGTATTTACAAGTGTGCGAACTATTCGGCAGCCATTGTTATCTCTAAAGTGGTAATTGGTCGAATGGTCGGGAGCGGAAGCTTAGTACGTACGTAAAAACTGGTCTTGTGTGATCCGAAGGCGTTCCCACGAGATCGCTAAATAGTTTTAGGATGCAAAAAGTTTGTATACTCTTTAATAGCGGTCGTTATATACTAATTAGAGCAAAATTTGCATACGCAAATGATTTCATGAGTTATTTTGTCATTGACGGGAATCGCAAACGGCTTTTTTGTTTTTATTTAAATATATATTATCAGTTTGATTTTTACGCAGCCAAAACATTGCCATCATTGCTGTTATACCGTTTTAATTGCATATTCATAAGAATTCAAATTTCAATTCTTTTGGATTCAAATTTCCATTTTGGGTATAAAGTTCCCGTCTGATAAGTTCACGTTGCTAGTAATTTCAACCCATCGCCTTCAGACAATGGTCTTTTGTGCCCCATGACAGACGGGGAATGAATCTGGCCCCTAAAGACAATACCCAACTGAAAATACTAAGTTAGTTTGAATTCCATTCCAATTCCATTAACTTATTTGTTCTATGCGAAATATTTGGTGGGTTGTAATGTTTGGAACGTACAGACAACTTACTTTCAGATTATACTACGCGTGAATTAAACCCTGGCCTTGAATAGTGAACAAAAATAGAAGCCACTTCTAAATGAACAAAAATAGAAACAGCTGTCGTTATTTTAAATAAATATTGTTAATGCATGCAATCACAGTTGTAGTTTGTGATTGTAGTACGAGAATTGTTTAATAGTTCCAGAAATTCTTGTAAAATTATCTTAAAAAAATAGATGTCTACTTCTTTCTTTCATCTGACGTGACTCCACCTCTTTCTCGGGGATAGGCATATACATTTTACATTTAAAGTAGTCGTGGATTGTGTCAGGCAATATATTATTCAAACGTCCGAACTCGCCTCGAGCAAAATATCACCTAAGCTCCGGCTACTCGGAATATTCTACACGTCTGAATAATGCTCAGTTTTCCATAAAGAATGCATCTGCATACATTGTAGTCTCGCAACAGGCAGTTTTACACCCTCAAAACACAATATCGTTTTATTTTACGATCTTGAACGAACACAAAATCGTCTCGCGTCCGTTTAGTGCGAGTTACTGGCAACGGTGAAATGAATAAGGAATGCAGTGATGGAATTTATGACCCATATCGGAACTTTAAAGATCGTGAAAATGATAGTGCTCTCAAATATATTCCGCGGGAATCATCCGCAACAACCGTTAAGGACGCAGGAAATAAGTGATTTGTCGGAGAAAGGTGTGAAGAGGAAAGAAACAGTTTTAATAACGCAAAGTTCTTTGCGCTTGAAACAGCGAACAAAAACGCACGACAATATTACTGTGCGGAATAGCATGAACAATGCGACAAAAACTGTTAGAAGTGAAAAACGACTGTCCAACAGTGTAGACGCGATTGTCGCTCACAATGATACCAAAAGTAAAGTGATATGCAGTGCCAAAGGTTTATTAGAAACTAATTTAGACGATCTTTTTAATGATATACACAAGCTCGACGGCTGGGCTGTCGAACCAAAGAGCTTAGGCGCGAGTGAACCAGCTTTAAGTTTAAAAGAGGATAATGCAAAGAAATCGAAGAAGCGTGAATCTCTCATGTCAGTCGATGACAGTGAAGAAGATACAGCAAACGACAGTGACTCTATGGATGAAGTGGTTCGGGAAAGGAAAAAATGTATGGGAGCACGGCGCTTCGGTCACATGCTACGCAGAGTTATATCTAGAAATGGTAAGTTCTTCTCTACAGTTAATATTTTCTAACTTTTTTTAATTTAAGGTCCTATAATTGTGATAGATGTTCTGCGTGTGATAAATTTTTCGTCTTTCTGATGGAAATACCTAAAAATCAATATCTTGAAAAGTCAATATGGCTCAGTTTCGGTGGCACCACCGCCACAATCATATAAGCCTATTTTCGACTTTTAATAATAGTGTTATGCGCTGCTGTATTCTGGTTTAAAGGGTAAGATGATAGATCCACACTTCTCCGTCCACCGTAGTCTTTAGGCAACACATCTGTCCAATCTCAGGTTAGACTCTAATTTTATCTGGGGTTCATCACAGGTATCTATGGGCAGCAGATCCCACTTACTATCATGTAAACTGCACGCTCGTCTACTAACGTCTATATGATAAAAAAGCTGTAATTTCCGAGAAGCTGTTTCATATCACACTATCAAAACATATTTTAAAATGCGTGTACCATTAATTACACTCGCAAATGTTACAATCTGCAAATGAAGCTACAGAAAAATCATTTTTCATCGCTAAAAGCTTTCGAAAACATTTTCCGTTTCGATTACAAAAAAGTGAACTCATATTTCATATTGGAAACTAGTTACAAAAATGTAAATTTGCTTTAAAAACCCATTTGGTGAATGGGTCGTTCATTCGTGTTCTCTCATGTAACTTTCCACTGAGCGACTGATTGCGCCCAGTGACCACTGGGAATTGGAAAATAAAAATGACTATGAGGCGCTGAGGTTACGTTGAATTGAAGCGGCGTCGTTATTTATTTGTTTTCAATTGTGGCAAATTGCTCTTCCGCCACTGATTGAAATGGCCGTCGTCAAATCTCGTTGTGTTTGTTATCTTATTGTTGTTTCTCCGATTCGTTTTGATTTAACCGATGGGTTGCTGTTTTATTTACTAAAATCTCCAGTTGCGGATTCCCACAAATGTTTACTAAACAATCGTTAAAGTTGAAATAGAATAGTTTTTGAAGCGCATTAGGTAAAGTTGTAAAAAATTACAAATATAGAATTAAATTATTTTTTTAGGGTTCTGTATGTTTCTTCGAAATATTATCTTTTTACCAAGCCCATGATCTCTATCATCTGCTTTAAAGCCTTAGCATCTTCCTAGGATGTCCACGGATATGAAGAAGAAGAAGTGTTTCTAAAGACGCATTCAGAGGCACCATTGCTGTTATTTATTAAGAATTTTACCACTTTTCGAACTTCTCTAAATCTATGCGCTTTTACATTAGTACACATTTTTATCTCCGCCAGAGTTTATTCAACCGTTTGATTGTTAGAAGTAGCAGGGTGCTGTGCTCTTTAAATGTCAATTGAGATTAATGCCCCATTCATTATTGCGCTTCGTTAGTTGTCTTGGACTAGTAATTCTCACTGCCAAACGACAATAGCTTGATGTAAATCATAATTGTAATAGTATTATTGAGATGGATACTTCCGTCTGTTTTATTGGTGTACCTTTTGCTCTTATTGTCTTGTTTTTTACGAATAGATTTGTGCGGAGTTACAATATTCACATAGAACTAATCGAAGGTCGACATATTTTACGTTTTAACTTCTACTCGTCGACTAGTTACAATGATCGACATTGGACCATAATTAAAACCGTACAAAAACTAAACTTATACATCCAAATAAAAAATAAAACGCTAATTATAGGGAAAATGAGGTTTAACTTTTAATTGAGCATTTAAAAGAAATAAATAATTTATTGATATAGTTGACGAT
>DWNY01001396.1:0-12751 GCA_018250635.1 Telegonus apastus
GTCACTGCCGCCCGTTGACATCTGTAATCAATACCAGGTAAGATCACAGTCCTATCTGAGGACGGCCACAGATGTTACCCCTGAGGACTAAGTTGTATGTTGGTCTAATGGTTTAGTGAGAAGTCGGTCAAAAAAGTATAAATGGGCAACCCATGTCGGATTTACTCTTAAGGTCTGTGACAAAGTTTAACAATTGTCATCAAATGAAGACATTAGGTAGGTTGAGCACCCCCTATTATGGAAATCATAGGTTATACAATAACGCGAACAAAAGAGTTACGCATCAAGTCATAGTGAATAAGGCCCCAGGTCCGATATCCTAACGTGCATTTTGAAGCACTGAAGCGTTTATTTTAGTCACTAGTGATACCACATTCAAATCCGAATCCCGCTATTTGAGAATGTTTCTTAAGTTTGCAGAACATTTCGTCTATGAACAGCAAGGCTCAATTATCTTGTTATTGAGGAATAAGAAATTACACTATTGGTTATGATTAGACTCAACACAATAATATTATTGTAAAAATCAGCGTTTGACAGAGTAAATAAATCTTTTTGATTGAAGCAGGCATTTGAAACTGATTGAATAGGAATTAGAATGAAAAACTAGGTACGAAAAGAAAAGTATATTTGATAATATATCAAACCTAATCATACTTCAATGAGAATAACTCAACAACTTGGTGAGAAAAATGGGGAAAAATGGGTAAATACTAATATTTTTTTATATTTTGGTTGTATTGAAGTGAAGTAATCGTAGCCTAAATCTACATATTTTGATACCAAATATAAAAAAATATCTTACTGTTATTAACGACGCTCTGACAGCTGACTGGGGCTGGGGCGTTGACTGTTTTACTAGTAGTGATGTGTCTAACACTATGAAATTAGCAAACATGTGCCGTATGGAAGCGTATAATAATGTTAATTCGTAACGTAACGCAACGTACAAGTACGTTCTATTTTTCTAATGTTATTTATCTCACTCCCTTGTCAACATATATGGATGGGAAACAGGGTTAAAACCTTATTTGCTTCGGGTAAGTTCCAAGGAGGTATTTATCCAAAGTATGCACATTACTTGATGGTAATGTATTATTAATTAAATATGAGTTATTATAATAGAACAAACATGGTGATATATGCTAAAATTGTACATTTAGCCAGGGAAGTGGTGGGGGTATATGGGGGTAGGGTATACTGGAATAGTCGGGAATTCAGCAAAAACAGTAGATATGATGCAACCTGCAAGTAATACCGAAAGACAATCAAAAGAACTGACCCTTAAAATAATAAGTGTTAAAGTAGTGCAAGTAACTTTGTAATATTTAAAACATTGTAACATTACATTGTGTTCAAGTTTCAATATCGAAACATCTATCTCAGAACAAGAATACGTTTTGTGGTACCGTTTGCATAATTTCTGTTTTTCCTGAATATTCAGTTGCTTTGAAGAGATTGAATAAATTCAAATGCAGGCTTGAATATGAATGATACGCTGTAAAATCAGGGATTGGCGTCCCGCTGGCTTTTTTACGATTGTTCACGTACACGGTACACTTGATGTGTTCTTTGTGGTCTTAGACCAAAAAAGAATAGACTCAACTTCTTGTAAATCAAATCAAATGTTCATTAATTTTAAGACATATAATATATAACAAAAGTATATAACATGCCGATGTTTTTCAGTACAAAAAAAATGCGGATAAGTCGTTTGTGTTTGTTTTATTGGAGAATTGTGTTTGTTTTATTTTGTGTCTGGTAAATATTATTCGACATGATATAAAACTTTTCGCACTTGGCCAGCGCGGTAGACTATGGCTTAAACCCTTATCTGAGAGGAGCAGCAGCACGTGCCCAGCAGTGAGACAAAAATGGGTTGACGCAATAATAAATATATCAAATTGCAACGTTCACGAAGTCCACTGTAGCAATAAGGAACGTAATTAAAGGTAGGACGCTATGTGGTTCGATTCCGACGGCACCATCCCACACCTATTTCTGCCTAATAGCAGCAGAGTTTAGTGCTACTGTGTTCTAATCTGAAGGGTGTATGGGAAATATACTTATCCGAGGCGTTCCAACTTAGTCCGCAGATGTGGCAACGCACCTGTGGTCAATGTTAGTTAGGACTTTGATCTTATCTGGGGTTGATTACAGATGTCCATGTACGGCAGTGTTCACTTACTAACAGATGAACTGCATGCTCGTTTGCTTCCAAACTATAAAAAATGTAATTTATTCTTCAATTCAACGTTTCCCGAGGCCTCGTCGTTTTTGTGTAAGGTTATGTTACGTTATATGTATATTACGGTTTTGTAGCGATGATATTTTTTATATCCGCACGTAACGAATTTATGCATATTATTATTTTTTTCTACGAAACACTTTTTATAACTAAATTTAGATTTTCGTGCTCAGATTGTTTGTTGTTTTTATTTTATATGTGTCCCCCTTGATACGGAAAATCGTAAAAAGTATGAAGGAAGTGTAGTAAATGATAAATTTTATTCCAATTGTGATCTCCAAACAAAGTAGAGAAAGAGAGCACAATTGGACAAAACGTCCAAACCAAACAATATGAATACGATACGAAGATGAAATTTATATAGTAAAAACAATTTACGTCAAAAAATGGCACAAAAAATACTGAAAAACTACTGAAAAACAAACGACACAATATTTGGACAAAATATCTATGCCAAACAAAAGACACGAAAATGATTAGACAATAAATAGGTTTAAGCTAAAAAAACGACCCGAAAACGATACGACATTGCGTCTAAGTTGAAAAAATGATAAGGAAACAAGCGGGAAAAAATCTAAGGCAACAAAAATACCTAAAAACGATGGCAAAAACGTGTAAGCTTAGCAAATGAAACGAATACTGTTCAAAATAGCGTTTAATTCAAACAAACGACTCGAAAACGGTGGGGCAAAACATTTAAGGCAACGTAACAATACGAAAATGATGGGACAGAACGTCTTAGTTAAATAAATGACACGAAAACGATTCGACATAGCTACTAAATCCAACAAACGATACGGAAACGGTCGGGCAAAATATCTAAGGCAACAAAACGACACGAAAACCATTGGACAAAACGGCATATTGAAACGAAAACTTATCTAGATTGCCAAGTAGGAGTATCCCCTAGCGAAGGATCTTTCAACAAGAATGCGATTCGCCATTCTAATCCGGTGACTAACCGTGAAGAAAGTTTCCGGAATCGTTGACTTGTCCCCGAGGTACTGGGGTATGAACGATTTATTTTTAAGTAGTTCTCATGATCATTTTGAAGCTCTAGACGGTGGCTTTTTTGGATATATGGACTTTTCTTCGATACTCTGAATTATATATGAAGCTACTAGGAGCACCCGCAGTTACATACGTAATTATAAAAAAATGTAAAATGAAAAACATATAACTGAAATTTTATACATTCCTCAATTTTAGGGAAAGAACGTTTTTTCAAAGAGGATTAGCAACTGATATTTGCACATTCAATACAAAGAGAGAAAAAGATTTAAGTAAGATATTTAGTGTTGTTTTAAAGATTTCGTTATTTTTTTACTGTTTATATTGGTTATGTCTGGTTGAGGATCATATACTACGAATAGGAAGACTCTATTAAACGAACATGGTATTTCTATTAAATAGGATTAAATTTTTATGATATTCCGTAGGAATTGTACAATTTTCTGGACAGTAGCCTGCATCGTTCTTTGACTTCGAAACTACGACCATGCAAATATCAAGGTGATATCGATGTCGATGTTTTAAAGTTTTGTTAGAACCCTTTGTGGTTTGACTTCGGAGACGTGCTACATGTTTTTGCTTAATAACAGCAGTGTTAAGCGCGTTTGTATTCTTACCTAAAATATTTGGCAAGGGAGAAATACTTATCTGAGTCGTTCCAGCTCACTCCTCAGTGGTTGCAACGCTGTGGCTAATCTCAGGTAGGACTATGATCTTATTTGGGGTTGGTTCCGAATGTCTATGAGCAGCAGTGGACACTTCAAGTGGAAACTTCAAAACACGTATGTTGTTGTTATAAATATATATCAAAACACTCCTATTATTGTTTTATGTTCCATTTACTATTGCTCGATAAAACCCAACCAATGAAGCTATATTTGCTCTCATATTTTATAACAAAATTTTGTATAACAAAACTTTTAAAGTAAAACTTTTCATTTCTTTTGTTTTTAGTTTTGTTCAAGAGAAGTGTAATAATATACCCTTGTGACTACCGATGTTCGCTTGGACACCAATCGCGTCAGCTCTTCTTAGTTAGAAAACTAGTCTAGTTTACTTAGTAGTACACGTAACTGTAAAAGTTTGTAGGAGACCTGAAGCGTGTCGCGTTGCTAGTGAAAAGTTTCAAGACCCAATTGAATGTGTACAAATAATACAACCTGTACTTCTATATAAACAAGATTGAAGTGTCTGTTTGTGATTTCAAAATAAAAAGTTCCTATAGTAGTTATACCCAAAAAATAATGTTTATTTCCATTTGTCTGATTTAAATACTGAAAGGGAAATTTCGCATTATAAGTTACAATATGAAGATAACTAGAATAGTTCACATTTGTATATACATGAATCTTTAAATAAATAATCTAAAAATAACTAAAACAATAAACGATTTCAATCAATTTCATTCGAGAAGCAAATAAAATAAACAGTTATTGTAACAAGTTCATATCTAAATAACAATTAAAATAAATGAACCTCAATAAAATTTAAGTACTGTATTTCTCTGTGGTTTCAAAATATACATTCAGTTTCAAAATGCATAACATAAGACTTTAATTTACAAGAATTACAAACACTAGCACATTCTAATAAAAAGACTCTTGTTTTGTAATGACTATTTTGCAGACTCTCCAGAGAATAAATAGTTAAAGGACAAACAAAACTTTAGCTTAACTTTAATTAAGAAAAAAGAACGACAGCTTTTCGTAATACTACGGATACGTCTCTTAGGAATGCACTGTTTACTTCAAAGCTCCTTCGATGCACAAATCAAGTAATACTTTGAAGGACTCCATTATACCCATTATCATTATCAAATGAATACTTTGAAGGACTGCATTATACCCATTATCATTGTCAATAATTCCACTACTGAGAATGTGTTTTCTACAAGAGATAAATTTTTAGCCACTGAGACTCTCTTTTACATAAATCTCAGGAAGGAGGATTACTCGCTTTATTTTCATTAAAATTTATATAATACATCCATCGATTTCTCCATCACTTCCTTGAGGCCAACTGCTTGATACAGGCTTCCCTAATGGGGGCTTTTGCTAATAGTTACCGTGCCTGGTATGCAGTGGATACCGCAGTGGGTGTTTACATTACACAGGAAACACTGCTGAACTTCTTCTGCATTTCGTTTCTTGATCATGCACGCCGCTACATTTATCGAAAGAGAAGTTGTTTTAGTCAACAAATGAAAATTATATTAATTTGTGATGCGCATATACCTTTGGAGAACTAACCTCTATAATAAGAAAGTTGGATTCTCAGACGGAGGGCTTAAGTTATTTAAGATGGTAATTATGCAATAAATTTTCAAATTCATGCATAGGTTAACCTATTATGCATGCTATCATTTCTCTTAATAATCAGTTTTCATAATAAACAGATGAAAAAAAACTTTAAAGTTTTTTAAAATTTTAATTTTAGCTTTTTTTATTACGGTTTTATTTCGACCATTGTGACGGGTCCACCAGTAATAATAAAAACGATAGAATTTCCCCACACATCTATTTTTGTGTCAGGGGTGAACAAATTCACTTTACTATACTTGTTTATACGGGCTTCTAGCTAAATTAATAGAAAAACGTGCATTGATTAAAAACTTCGATGCATTTTAAAATGTACCGAACAAAATAGTGTCCTGGGAAAAAAGACGAATGACCGGCATCGACCCATCACGTTTTATTCGTATTGAACAAACAGTATGAAATACAAGAACATTCCTGTAGCTTTGTTCGTTTGGATAACTATTAAAATGTTATGGAATTTAAACCTGACTTCATATATGCTTAGGTCCGTTTAAAATTCGGGAGAGAAGAAGATTACTATCACTTGCAAAGTAATGTACAGGTAGATAAATATACTTTGAGCATGGTATCAATATGAGTGTAAGAAAAATATACATACCTACAGCCGAACATTAAACCTCCTACTTATTGAAGTCGGTTAAAAATATCAGTGTTGTTTTAAATGTAAATGAAATAGATAAACGATGTTTTGTCATAGTCTAGTTTAATTAGACTCTAATTTATATGCGTAACAATGTTTAAAAATCAATATTTTTATATTAAGTATTGGTGCCAATTGCATGTATTTGAGATTTTAGTAATGAAAAGCAGGAAATAAAACGATTTTTTATTTTATTTTATTTTAATTGTCTAGTGGTTTGAAATTCGGTCTCTCATAAGGGTTTACCGCTCGAATTCTATCACACCATAAATTACTTCATTATATTACAATATTACGCAACGTAAGGTTTATTTACGGAAAGCATAGAGGTTATTGAACCCATATTTAAAAAAAAGTCTCTCAATCACACACTTTGACTCTTTTTCCAAGCAATCCAAATTTGAGGCTATACCATACCATAAACCATTGAGAAAGTCATTGATGGACGGACGTGGAATACAAATTTATCATTAGAGAAAAGATATTCACCATTCTGTTGTGACATTTTTCCAGCTTTTTGTGTGGGCGCATCAAACATTAACAATGCATTTCATTAAAATAATGGAGAGTACTTTTTTTGTAGTTTTGTTCAATATTGACCCAAGGAGGGGAGTATCATAGGAATAAAAACTTTAGTGTATGGGTTAAAAGCACCGTAGTACCTACAATTTTTTGGTTTGTAATTTTTATATTGAAAAAGCTGCATGTAAAACAAGCATAGAATATGAGATGGTTGATAGGGAATAATCAATAATTTGTTTTGTTCATTGGAAATACAGGTACTCGTACAATCGTATGAACAAAATTGTATAATTAAAGTAAGAAAAAAAATGGTAGTTAATAAAATATATAGTTAAAACTCGTTTTCAACACGTACTAACGTATGGCACTTCTTTATGTTATCAAAGTAGCAAACGAGCATGCAGCCCACCTGATGGTAATTGGCCATTGTCACCCATGGACATCTGTGATCAACCCCAGATAAGATCACAGTTCCATCTGAGTTCGGCTACAGACTCGGAACGCTTCGGATAAGTATGTCTCCCTTACCACACCCTTCAGACCACAACTCAACAGCGCTTAACACTGCTGTTATAAGGCAGAAGTAGGTGTGGCAGTGGTGTTGCCGGAGTCGAATCACAAAGGGTTCGACCTTTAAACTTGTCGAATTAAATAAGATGAGACCATGGGCTTACTGGCTACTAGACACTGAGGAGTTCCACTGTCCTGCTGGCACCATCATCAGAGCTCAATGATGCAAAATTATTGTATTGTCATCCAAACTGCATACATACAAAGTTTTATTTGGATGCGACGGTTAAAAGTAGGATACAATTTTCTTCTTAGTTTTGATTACATTGTTTGTTACTTAGTTACATTACAAGTGAAGTGATATAAAACGTACAAAATTGGGGTATTAAAGGCGTTGAAATTTAATAATTTTCGTACTTTCTAGTTACATTTTAATTTTCTGTCATTTTAAAGAACGTTACTCTACCATTTTTATTGCCAAATTGTTCACCACTTATATTTCCTTGACACGCTTTTATTAAATTCATTTTAAAAATACCTTTAATATACCCTCTTTCTCTTGGAAAGTTGGTTAAAAAGTAAATTTTCAATTAGTAAAATGTTGTTTATAAATGATATCCTAGCGAGTTATAAAACACCGTAGTAATTGAAGTTTTTTAAGTTTTGACAGTTAACTGCACCAAATTGAAATCAGACATAATTATATCTGATCAATTATCAAATATATTTCAGTGTTTGCGTACCTGCGTATAGGTTACTATAGATTAGTATAATCATATGAATAGATAACCGAATTATTTGGTCATTTACTCCTGTAGTATGGACCATTTATCTTCCATTATACCACAATTAGATACGTGACAAAACTAATCGTTTTCTGAATTTGTTAAGCCCCATTGTATCATAAATTTTCATACGCTCTGCAAGCAGACCTTTTTGTCCCAATTTGATAATATATTGGGAACGTCGACAAATATTACTTTGAGCTTATTTTGTCCACAATATTTTATGATATTTTTTTTGGATAACGTTTATGAATCTGTTAATGCGAATTGCTCATAAATTAGAAAGATACAAGATTAAATTATATTTTGGCGTACAAGTTATTCTACACCTAATTGAAAAGTATCATGATATCGTAGTATATTGTAAATATCGTTGGAAGATAATTAGATCGATATTATATCTTTCAAAGGTATTTTAGATTTTCTATTAGTCGTCTGCATAAACTATTATAAAGTTTTACGTGTTTTCTGAAAATTATCGATAAATTATCGTTTATCGATGGGTTGACGCGATGCACATTAGGTAGACATAAAATAGACTGCATGTGCGATTTACTTATTTTTAGGTAACTGCGTCAGAAGGAGGGTAATGTTTTTCGAGAGTATATATGTCCATTTTCTTGGCACGCCAACAGCACAAATGGCTTGACAGATATTGATATATGAGGTGTCATTAGAATCGTCTCAGTGGTCGTAGTAACATAGGCTAAAACAATTGTATCAGACACGAACGAAAAAAATGTCTGAAAAGTTTGAAATAAAACTAAATTTAAAAGAATATATGTTTGCTCTCTCTGTGTTGAATGTGTATAATGTCTCTGAAATATGTTATTTCGTTAAAAGTTTTGAAGGTTATGTACCATTTTTATCCACTAAATAATTCGGAATTTCCCATATAGTCGATTCTTATGACAGGCGGGTGATACAGTAGCCAAATTCTGGTTTAGGAACTAAAGCGAAGAGACCTATGAATCCTACGACACACTTCAATAAGTGCAACATATTAAGTGCTTTATGCAGGCATGGTTAACTCTTGAAGATGCATTCAAGAGATAAGTGTGTTTTTTATTACAAGTTTACATTTGGCCATCAAAGGTTTCATAAGAAGCAATCATGCAGCATAAAGTGTAAAGTACACTTTGTGCTTACATTACGAAAAAAAATATAAAAAAATGAAAAACGCCGTAACGTGAGTGCAAAATTGAATCCCCGCTTTAGTAGAATGACGACGCAAAATGCGACGAATATTGACGACAGGACAAAGAATGGCTCTTTTTAATTATGCAAATATGCAAAAAACGCTGAGAAAAGCTAATAAAAGACACATAATGCACGTTAAATAAATATATCCATTCAACTTATGAATTTAACGGCAAAAAAGCAAAGGAAACTTTTCTTGATAATATCGTAATTAATAGTGAACGTAGTAGATATGTTGATGATGATAGATAGATATTTACGTACAAACACAAGAAATTTAACAATCATACTTTTATTGTCTCTTCTTAAAGTTGCATGATTTTAAAAAGAGGCCCTTCTTTATGAAAAGACGATACATTGTAGAGTTTAAAACATCTAACTTTCGCAACTAAATCTTTTTTATCACATCTTTAGCCACAAGAAAAATTAGTTACTCTACAGTTAATTCAATAGCCAAGTTTATTTCGTCTCGTTTCATTACCTTTCTGTTCCAAGCGACTACTTCTCCACCATACTTCAACATTTCCAAACTAAGGAACATTCCGTGAAGTCAGTTCTCCGGAATTCTTAGCACTTAAATATTCAAAAGTGTGTCATCAGATTGTTTGCGCAAACAATTGTATGAAAATTTCTGCTTTTGTCAAGATCCGTATTTCAGATTTCAGGAAATATGCTTAAAGATTATACAAATGTTTAAACACTTGGCAATGGAAACTGGGTGAGGTGTAAAGAACAACCGGTAAATGGTGGGGGTAATGGCTATTTATTATTCATAGTATATTGTAGTAAGAATATATCTAATTGCTTGTAACATAAAAGTAGCGAACTAGAATATAGCCCACCTGATAATAAGTAATAAGCCATCTCCAGATAATAAGCCATCTCCATCTATGGTACTTTTGTAACCACAGACAGCATTTGAGTTTTTCCGATTTTGACCGATGATCATGATAATGATGATAATGATGAATATGATGATGATGATCATGATAACGATAATGATAATGATAATGATAATGATGAAGATCATGATAATGATAATGATGATGATGATGATGATGATCATGATTGAAGCGTTGCTGAAGATTTAACAAGAACACCTCGTTGAAGTGTATCCCTTACCAGACTCCCCGGGCCAGAACCATAAATGCGCTAAGAAAAACTTATATAAGCCAGAAATAGATGAGGTGAGCGGATTTATGTACGTTTAACTTTAAATAATACATGATATAATAATCTACATAGCAGTAGGTATTAGTCCAGATTTCTATTTAAGTGACCAAGATAAAGATGAAAACTAAAAGCTTTAATGAAAGGAATTGTTTTGGAAATTACAGAAGAGGAACAATTAATCACTGAAACTTGGATAAAGGAGAATTGGAATGCCACAAAACCATGTTGGCGTGGTGCCAATAGAAAACGTGGGCACGGAGCGGACCGAGAGTAAACAGGAACTATGATCGGTTATACACCGGTAGCTGGTTTATATGACAGTGCCTGGCCGCAGGCTTTTCGTTACATTAAAATCTGTGTTTAATTTCAAAATCATTACGATTTGGTATGATTATGTTACTAGCTGTCTCAACAACGTTGTTCTGCCATTTGGATTTTAGCACTTTACTCATGAGTCACTGATGTTTGTAATAACGCCATCTAGTACACAACGATAGAACTATTATGTGGCACGCCAATTTTAAATTGTAATAACTTTGAATAAAGTCGATCGATGTTGATTCCCATGAATTTGGGTCTGGGTGTTTATGTATTCGTTTTTGTATTTCCATGGCATCCACGACACTGGAGAGAATCCTAGTGTGATGCTGTGAGTGTAGAAAGCGTTATTTATTTTTTACTATTTCTGACCATATTAAAAAGTAAAAAAGTGTTAATTATTTGAAATTTAATAATATGTCGTGATCATTTATTGTATTTTTAGACGAATCAAAAAGTAAAAACAGTTTATTACCCGACTGCGTCAGAAGGAAGGTTATATTTTTCGAGCGTATATATAAAACAAATAAATATAGAAGAAACTACTAAAACTACATTTGTAATTGCCTACTTTTGCCTTTCTGTTATTTGTTCATAAGCATTCGGGGTTTTTTGTTTAATACCATAGATATATTATCTCACTGACGTTAATATATCTATGTATGGTCTATACAAATAAATAAAATTGAAGTGTTTTTTGTAATGTCAAAATAATAACATTTTACTAAATGCATATGAAAGTATATACTGTAGCTTTACCAAAAATACAATTATATATTTTTTCTATCTGTTTGGCTGAGGTATTCTTCTAATCGGCTGGAAAGATTTTGACGGGACTTTACCGAGAAGATAGCTGAACGTTAAAGGCGTAACTAAGACAACATTATATTTTGAAAAAAGCGGCGGCCCTATCCTCTTGATGCTCCGTTTTGATGCGAAACATGTTCATTTTATTTTTCACTTTTAATTTAAAAGAGAACGGTTAACACTGCTTAAATTGATATATATACCATCATACATACTGGTAAGCAGATTGTTGTTGTTGTTGTAAAGACAAGTATACCTAGGTACATTTTCAAAAGAATTTACGTTAAAAAATGGTATGAATGTAGACAGGCACGTTTGAGTATTTGTCGAACGATATTACATGGTCCGGTTTCAGGAAAATATTTTTGAAAATCCAACATGAAACAAATTTCGAGGGTGAATGCTGTAAAAATGCAGACCATGCAGAGGTGTATATAGCGAAGTTTATTAAAAAACCTATTGGTTACAAAATTCATGATATTCGGAAAATTGGAGTCGGCGCAAGCAACAGAATGATTGATATCGGAGTCAAACAATGCATTATGTGCGACTGAGCGTGAGAAATTTTATTAGATGAAATATTTTTGCTGAATTTTACTTTGTTTCTTATTCTTTGTCTTTATCGTTGCACAGAAATAGCTATTGTGTGTGTGTAAATCCAAAAAATGTCCATTCTGGCCGCTTTTATATAGTAAATATAAAAAAAAAATGGAAAAAAATTGCTATGATCTATTAAAGACATGAGATTCTAAAACATATCCTTATCCTGTGTTATAATTCTGTAATCTATCTGTAAAACATTTCACCCCAGTAATATGAACTTGTTATAAAAGTTTACAAATAGTTTATTTTCCATGCAAAAACCTTATAAAATAAAGTTGTCGTCTGTGAAGAAAGTCTTCACAAGTGTGAAATATATAATAAGAACTTGTATGTAACTTGCACTCGTTGTCTGTGTGGTTAAAATTACTTGCCGCCAAAACAACGGAATTCAATTCGTGGAAATATATAAATATATCTCATATTCATAGTACGAATCTTAACTTATTATTTAGGCGTTATTTCATCAAAATAGATGCACTCTATCAAAAGTTATTACAGTTTTAAATGAGAAGTATCTTTTCTTGCGTCGAATTATGTATGTACGTACGCGAATAGTTCTACCTTAGTGGACTAGATGGCGTTATTGTAAAAACATCACTGACTCACGGGCAAACTT